>JAWRVF010001928.1:0-33121 GCA_036785485.1 Physcomitrellopsis africana | reverse complement strand
ATTATCAACTTTTGAAAAGTCAAAAGCATCAAATTGTGGATGATAACCATAATTGGCAAAGAAAGGTGTTTGTTGCGTAGAAGAATGTATCGTATTATTATAAGCAAATTCTGCCAATGGTAGAAGAACTATCCAATCATCTTGTTTGTAGTTGATGGTACACCTTAAATATTGCTCCAAGACTTGGTTCACGCGCTCTGTTTGTCCATTAGTTTGAGGATGAAAAGCTGAAGATAACTTTATGTCCACTTTTAAGATCTTAAAAAGGATTCTCCAAAATCTTGACACAAATCGAATTCCCCTATCTGATATAATATCCTTAGGTAACCCATGATAGCGATAGATATTATCAATGAAAAGCTTAGCTGTTTCTTCACTTGTGATAGATTTTGTGCATGGCACAAAATGTGCCATCTTGGTGAACTAATCTACTATCACAAATATAGAGTCATAAGATCTTGAGCTTGGAAGATCTATGATGAAATCCATAGAAATAGAAGCCCATGGTTGTTTTGGAATAGGTAATGGCTGAAGAAGCTCAAAAGCTCGATGACGAGGAATATTGGATCTTGAGAAAATATCACATGATTGTACAAAGTCTTTGACTGCCTTTTACATTTGAGGCCATCAAAAATCTCTTGATATAAGTTCCAAAGTCTTGTTATATCCAAAATGTCCTATTGCTGAAAAATCATGACGTATTTGAAGAACACGTAAACGTGCTTTTCCTTTTGGAACATATAAGCATCATTTGAAAAATAGTAGGTTATTCTTGAACTCGAATTTAGAAGAAGCATGAGTCTTGGAGGAATTATTCTTGATATCATGAACAAGATGATCTGAGGATATACTTGATTGAATTTGCTTGAGAAAAGTTAAATCAACAGTCAATGTTGATTTCATTGCTCAAAGATGAAATTGCTCCGATTTTAAGAGGGCCATTCTTTGTTGCTCAAAAGCTGCATTTCCTTCTTTTGGTACAAAATAAGAATGTGTAGAAAGGACATCAGACAAACCTTATTATTTTTCTGGCCAATAAGTGATAATGAACTCGAATCTTGACAAAGACATACTCCAACGAGCTTGATGATGATTCAATACACGTGTCGACATGAAATACTTAAGGTTCTTGTAATCAGTACATATGGTGATTGGATTGGAAGTGCCTTCTAGATAATGACACCATTCTTGAAAGGAATCCGCGATTGCAAGAAGTTCTTTGTTGTAGATCTCATAATTGATCTCAGTTGTTGAGAATTTTCTTGAATGAAAAGCTATTGGATGAAGTTTGTCATGTGTTCCCATTTGTGACAAAACCACACCAAAGGCAAAGTCCAATGCGTCTGTTTCTATAAAAAATGCCTTGAAAAAGTCAACACAATACAAGATTGGTGCAAAAACAAATGATGTCTTCAGAGCTTCAAAAGCTGCTTCCGCTTCTTGATTCCATTGGAGTTTGTCTTTATAAGTTAAATGTGTAAGTAGAGCTGCAACTTGAGAGAAGTCTTAAATGAAGATTTCATAATAATTGATAAATTTCAGAAAGCATTGGACATCTCTTACCATCTTTGGAATCTTCTAATTTATAATTGTTTGGACTTTTTTAGAATTCATCATGAAACCATCATTTGAAATGATGTATCCTAAGAAATCAACTTGAATAGCGTGAAATATATATTTTTCCATCTTGACGTACAATCCTATATTTCTAAATTTTTGTAATACTTGACAAACATATATTTCATGTTCTATATTCTTAAAATAGATCAAAATATTATCTAGATAGCAGACGACAAAATTATCTAAGAACTCACAAAAAACATCATTTATGAGATGTTGAAAAGCAGCTGGTGCATTTGTAAGTCCAAAAAGCATGACATTATATTCAAAATATCCGTACCTGGTTCAAAATGCAATTTTCCATTTATCTCCTTTTTTGATGCGTACTAGATTATATGCTCCTCTTAGATCTATTTTTGTATAGATCTTAGCTTGATTTAACTGGTCAAGGAGTCCTGATATCAAAGGTAATGGATATTTGTTCTTGATTGTGATCTTTTTGACTCTTCAATAGTCAACACACATTTGCAATGATCCATCTTTTTTCTTCATAAATAGAATTGGAGCTATTGTTGAAGATTTAGAATGGCATATGAAATTCTTGGCCAAATTTTCATCAATATACGCCTTGAGTTTAGCCAACTCATCTTGTGATAAACTGTAGATTGGTCCAAATGGTGGCTGAGTTCTTTCCTTGAGGTCGATTGAACAATCATATGGACGATGCTCTAAAAGAATATCTGCATTTTTGTTCTCAAAAACGTCTTGATAATCTAGATATTGGCTTAGAATGCCACTTAAAGTCTTTCTACTATCAAAAATAGGTGTGGCATAAATAACAAAAGTTGATCCTTCTTTTGCTGCATATATAAAAGCTTTTGCATCTATAAGTACGGATTTTATTATATTAGACTTATAGCTTTTTATTTAGTTGGCAAGATGTTTAATAACGTTTTGAGAAAAATTAAGTCTACAAGAATTCCAATTTATTTGAGGGTTATATTTTTCTAGCCATGATAAACCTAAAATAATTGGATTAGACAGAGATTTAATTATGTTAAAGGTTATGTAGCTATTATAACCATCTATTGTTACTTTTATAGGGCAAATTTCATGAATGACATCTCCAAAAGACAATGGACGACTATCTATGACTTCTACATGTATGGATTTAGTTTTTTGTACTAAAGATATTTTACGATTCTTAACAAATTATTCATCTAGAAAGCATGCTGAGGCTTTAGAATTTAATAAGGCAGAGGCTTTGTAGTTTTTTGGTCCTAAATATATATCTATTATAAAACAAGGAGAGGATTCTGAGAAAAGAATAGGACCTTCACTAGGGATTGTATAAGGTTCCAGCTACACGATCCCTATTTTAGATAGATAAATTCATTTTTTGACATGTTGTCTTTTACTTTCAAATGTACGTTTTATAAGGACGTTGATGTTGCCATTGAATAATAATGTTGAGGCTGTCTTGTATGACTCTCGGATCGAAACTCAAAAAGTCGATTGTCACACTTCGCAGCAAAATCAATTGCTTGACTCAATGTTTGAGGATCGGATAAATTCAGCGTTAATTTTTTTATCTCATATTGTAATCCATAGAAAAATTAGTTGATGAGTGCAGCATCATCCCACTTGATATTAGTCGCTAGTTGTCAAAATTGTGAAGCGTATAATGACATTGATCAATTGTCTTATTATAGGATGTAAATCTTGTTGGTGGCAACATGGATTGTATCATGTTTTCCATACATAGATCAAAATTCTGCTAAAAATGCCTCCAAATTATCCAATATTGGATCACATTATTCAAAAAAAGATGAAAATAATAATAAAATAGATTTCAAAAGTAACGTTTCAATAAACCTAACTTGAGATCCTTACGTAGGATAACTTTGAGATTGAAGTTCAATCACCAGTTGTACTTAATTGACAAATCCTCAAAACTTAGATCTTGTGCCATCAAACTTCTCAAGCAAACTAATTTTTGGTTCTCTAATATTTGAACGGTGCTCTATCATAGGTGAGGTAGTATGGTTTGGTGTAGATATTGACGCAGCTCCAATCATCTCTATATCTTCACTTCTTGCTAATCTTGTTGCTCCTTGTGGTGGTAAACTAAGTTAATACATTGCAAGCATTAGCTCTTTCATTTGTTCTTGCATTTGTGCCATTGCACTTTTTATTTCGGCAAGCTCTGCCATGATAATACAATAGGAAGGAAGGTGTCTACTCTCACTTCAAGAAATGCAGAATAACACACTCAAAAGAAAAAATTCTAGAAATAATATCAGTTTAGAAGTGAGTACTCCATAACTTCTAAAATGCTTATGTCTTATCAAGAGAAAGGGGTAATCCCCTCTTAATCAAAAAAAAGACAAAGCTTTGATATTATATGTGTATTTTTATTAATCTGTCAAGGACATGAACTAAAAAAAGATGTATAATCTAATAAAAATTGTATCAAAGAAAAGTCATAAAATAGGAATAAGAAAGTACGTATATTCAAAAGGAAATTGGAATGGCTATTTCCAAAGACTAGAAACATGAAGACTCTTGAAACTAGACTAAGATCAGAAAAGGAGTTGACAAGAGTGAAGAAGGCTTTACTCTTACCTCTATAAATATTATATAACTAAGAGCTACGTGGCGATATTCTATAGGATCTCATACACGTGTCTAATTTACAAAACACGTGTCAAACTTGCACGACAAGTTTTCCATATATGCGCCACGTATTTGACTTGTTCCATAATCTATCAACGTGTATGATACATGGCTAGCTTGTTCTACAAGCTACCAACATGTGCGCTATGTGGCTAGCTTGTTGACCAAGTTTCTAACCTATCAATCACCTATAGACATATATAAAGGTGATTTTGCGTCTATGAAGCTTCTAAAAAGCTTTTCTATCAGATATTATCAAATCAATTTATTTTATCTATTTCTATTGGTCTATATTATTTAGGTAATTACTAAAGTAAATCTTATGTCCGTGATACCTACATATGGGGAAGAAATCCCAATTGGATGAATAATAGTGTAAAGTGTTACAATTGTAATCAAAGAGGTCATATTTAGTCCAATTAATCAAATGTCAGGGCTAAGGTCCCTTATATACCTATTTGTGGCAATTTCAAACAAGAAGGCTATACAATTGAGGAGTGTAATGGCCCTAGGAAGAATAGACCTAGGGATATTGGTAATAAGAGAAATATAAAAGATAATAGTACAAAATTAGTCCAATTGCCTGATAATTATGTATTCCTAAGTAGTAGCAATGGGAGTAATCAGAATAATAAAAGGTCTGTGAACAAAGTAGATACTTATGAGAATAAAAGCAATAAGTCATATCCATTGGTACAATCTTTAAGCCTGATGCAACAGGTTGCGAGTGTTAGTATCCATGGCATGTTGGCCAAGCAATGGCTTGAAGGTGTGCAACCAATTGAATCTAATAATATAGAACTGACAATTAATTGTAATGGAATGATCAATAAATCTACCATGGAAAGTCCAATAGGTGGGAACCTCCCAGACCTTGTGATTAATAAAGAACCTATTGGTAGTGCTACTCTTGCACATATAGATTTGCCAAAATACTCAATTAAATTTTTCAATCCATTGGTGGCTATGTCAATAGTGCCTACTACACCTCTGAATCAAACTGAGAGTGAAAAAAATAAAATTGGAAATAATACAGCCTTTAATATAAGTAAAAATCAACCAATCATATTTGTAGTGAATCTTGCAATAATACCTATTGATGTAGAATTATTAGACCCTATTAACACTTGGAAAACCAATTGGGTGTCTAATAATATGACACATCCAAAACCAACAGATAATCAATTCTATCTAATTTGAGGAAGACAAATGAAGAAATCAAAAACTATTGGGATAATATAAGATACCATACGTTATGATCTATTAGAGGACCTTAGAAAGATAAAGGCCGATATTACCCTTAAGTAATTGTTGAATATTGTTCCACAATGTTGTACCTTGTTGTAGTCAACATTGATTAAGAGAAGATATAAGCTAGTAATAAATGAACTATCTCTTAGTCGAGATCCTAGAGCTCCTACAGTGGATGTTCAAATAGAGGGTCTATTGATTAAAGAGGTTCAAATAGATGGTAGATCTAGTATAAATTTAATGGATGCCAATACCATAGTAGATTTAAATTTGAAAGGCTTACAAGAAATCCAATTGATTTTCAAGATGGCTGATCAAAATAAAGTGAGGCCATTAGAAGTTTTGCCTAAAGTTTTGACAACTGTAGCTAGTATCAAATACTTTATAGATTATATTATATTTAAATCTAGTACATCTCATGTGGCATATTCAATTCTATTGGGTCAGTTTTCGCTTTATCAAGCATATGCCAAGGATGATTGGACAAGAGACTTATTAATAATTGGTAAGGATACTAAGAAAGTGAAGTTGGATATGTATCCCGTAAGATATAATGGAGAAATCCAATAGTATTCTTCTAAGATATCAGATGACAAAACCTATAATTCTGATTTAGAAGATGTTAAAGCCAATCGGGTATATGATAAACTTGATTGCATGCATGTAAATAAAAATCTGAAATTGATCTATAAAAAAGCAAGGCTTGGAGAATATATAATTCCATGTTTTGAAGATGATAATAGCCATAAGTACATTTCTGCATAAATGGTAGATAAGATTATCTATGCTGTTTAGTATACTCATAGTGAGAATGAGCTGAATGATCCTATAGGTGACAATAAAATTGACGTTCTTAATCTATTAGAGTCTATCTCACTTGCATAGTATATCCTTGAAGAACAGTGTTGGGACCTATCCATTGATAAGATAGGGAGTGAATTTAAAATTATTAAGATTAGTCAGCAACTATCCAAGCAAGAAAGAACAACATGGCAGAGGTTTTTTAAAAAATATGTAGCATTTTTTATTTAGACCTATAAAGATTTAAAAGGGATCTCCGTTGAGATATGTGAACATCATATTAATTTAGAATCACATGCTAAATCTATTAGGCAAAGACAATGCCGTCTTAATCCAAAATATTTCTTATTGATAAAAGAAGAAATTAAAAAATTACTTGAAATTGGTTTTATTTATCTTATATTCTATAGTAAATGGATTAGTCCAATTATAATTATATCTAAGAAAAATAAAAAAATATGGATTTTTTAAGATTTTAAGAAGTTAAATAAAACTATAAAGAAGGATTATTTTCCATTATCATTCACAAATGCCATATTGGATGCCGTGGTAGGTCATGAATGTTATTCTTTCTTAGATGGATTTAGTAGATATAATCAAATTAAGATTGTCTCAAAAGATCAATTAAAAACAACTTTCACCATTGTGTAGGAAATTTATGCATCTAATGTGATGTTGTTTGGCTTTTGTAATGTCATAGCCACATTTTAATGGGTGATGATGATAGCCTTTTTATCTTATCTCTATTAGTTTATGGAAATATTTTTAGATGAATTTTATATATATAGCAGTAAGAGAGACCATAAGGACCAATTGGCACTATGTTTTGAAAAATATAATGAATATGGCATTTCTTTGAATGCAACAAAATGCCAATTTGTTGTGCCATATAGCAAGCTATTGGGATATATAATGAGTAAAGAAGGTATAGCAATAGACCTTAATAAGATCCTATTGATTATAAACTTTTTTTGCTCTAAAATTGTAAAGGAGGTGAGGAGATTTTTGAATCTGACTAGTTACTGTAGGAAAATTATTTATTTATTTGCTTTATTAACATCTCCATTGATTAAATTGATGAAAAAATTGGAAGTAGAAGCAAGTTCAATATGGGATACTAATGGTGAAAAGGCTTTTCTAATTCTAAAAGATAAACTATCTTCAGTCCTTATATTGATTCCCTCCAATTAGAATATAGTATTCTATATATATGTAGATGCTGTTGTATAATGTGTTGTCTTATTTGAGAATGCACCAGGTACCTGGTAGTGGATGGTGAAGTTACAGTTCACATATATCCAATGATCTTTAACAAGTTTTGGCCGTATATAAAAAATATGATTTGAATATCATATCAAGAGTGCTTGAATCAATATAAAGTGCTTAAAAACACTCTTCTTAATAACTTCTATATATAAACTTCAATTGCTTATTACTTGTTACAATCAAGCAACTAAGAGTCTATTTACAAGTCTTAACCTCAGTCAATGAATTTCAATAAGCTATGATTTTTAATCTAACTATCAACTTAGTATGAAATTTTGCACACAAATGCAAATACAAGCCTTCTATATGCTCAAAAAGTTTCAATCCAACCTAATTTATAAATTGTAGAAAATTGATCAAAATGAGCACTGATGTTACATGGCTGTCGGCTTGAAAGTTAATGTAGAAGCCCCAGTAGCAATTTTAACTGTTATCTTTAGCTAAAATTTGGTATGTAATTCTATCTTCAAGTCTTCCAATATTATGCCAATTTTTTCCTTGATCCAATTGATAGATCTCAAGATATCGCAAAAATTTCAATCAACCCTAAACTGTCAATTTTTGGTACCTCTTTGAATTAAACATTAAATAAATCTTGAATATACTATTAGATTGCCACAATTTTTCATTCAATCTTAGAACATTCAATCAATCACATACTATCAAAATTTCAACTATACATATTACACCAATTGTTCGGAATAGCCACAAGTGCTAGCTCCAATTTTATTGTATAAAAATATAATCTCATGTATAAACCTTAATTTTGAATAGCAATTGCTAAATCTTCCAAAATCCTATGGCAACAAACTTAATGTCTTTGGAACCAACTTCAAATTAGCTTTCTAATTCAAGTTGCTGATCTCCAAATGTCTTGACCGTCTATCCTTGGTAGCCGTTTTTGTGGCTTGAGGTCTGATTTCAATCTTATCTCATATACGATTGACCCTCGGATATCAATCCAACTAATTCTAAGGATTTTAAAGCTTAATCTTATCTTCAATTTAATTCTAATATCAACCATACTAACTATTTATCTTTTCTATCCTATTTTTATTAATTTATGGTTTTTCAAAAGTAATAATAGAGTTTGTACAACCTAGAAGAAAAATTTAATAACTAACTTTTATCTATTAGCTATTAAAACAAGAAAGTAATCTAAGAGGCTTTCATAAATCCTTTTTTAAATATTCTAAGTTCCTATTGAACTAAGATAATCAAGTATTAAGTAGAAATTATCTTATCCATACTTTTCACTATATAAACGTATTGCAACACGACATCTATCCCTCTGAATCTGCGCATACTCTGCTACACGCCAAATAAAGCATATGTCATAGTTGGCATCATATCATCTCTTCAGTTTTTGTACCAAGTTCTTCATCATCATCTATTTTAATATAATTATCTTCTTTAGAATCAATAATATCTTCAATATGATCCTCTACATTTATTTCTCCATCTTGTCTTTTGAAAACCTTCACTCGCTTCCCAATAATAGGTATCTTCAATCTTATACCATCAAATTCCTTCACTGAATATGTGGCATTATCATGAACTATTACCACTACATATGGCCCAAATCAATGTTTTTAAAATATCCATAAAATATTATATTAGTTATCCAAACTGTTGTCATAATCAAGTATCCAATCACCTTCTTCAATTGCTTTAGACCTCAAGCAATGTTTTTTTTATCAAATCAAGCATTATTCTTTAGCCTTGCCTCTTATAATTGTTTTAATGCCAATTCCACATCTTCTCATTTTTATTCAAGTTGCCAAATTCTAATAACCAATAACTCTTCTCTTGTTAATCCATCTTCCTAAGGTAGCATATTCCAAGTTAGCACATATTCTTCAATCTGTAAAATAGGTTTCTGACCTATCATAAGTTCCACTGGCATATATTCCGTCACTGAACTATAAGTTGTTCGATCAGTCCATAATACATAAGATAAAAGTCGAGGCTATTTTTTTACTCTTCTATTATAAGCTTAAATCAAGGCTTTTACGATTGGTGGGTGTCTGCATTAACTCTTTGCATTCTCCTTTGGATTATAAGGAGTAGTCAATGATAATTTAATTCCACATCTCTTAAAGAATTTGTGTGCTTCATATGCATCTAATTCTCCACGATCTGCAGTGATCTTTTCTACACATCCATAGTGGCAAATAACATCCTCAAATAAAAATCTGCAGATTCCTTCTCTAGACTTTGTTTTTATTGCTTTGCCTTCCACTTGGTTCAATAAATCTTCACGAGCCAAAATTAAATACTTCATTTATCATAGTCCCATTGGCATAATAACCAAATCCACAATCCATTTTAAATGATTAGCTAAGGGATATGTCGGATGTAGACCATTTCAATGACGTATATTCAAATACATTTGACAAGTTATACAAGATTCTACAAATGAAGCCACATCTTGGTACATATTTTTCTACCAATATCGTTCCTTCAATTTAGCAAAAGTAATCCAAATACCACTATGCCATGCCCATAGACTATCATGAAATTCCTTGAGTAGTTTTTATTAATCTTCTTTGGTACCTATTACTTGTTGCGACATTCTAACATTCGATTTTGGCCTCTTCCATAGAAATCCACCTTGTAATATGAACTTATATGCCTTCTTCTTGATTTGTTTAAATTTTTCAATAGACCAATTAATATGCTTAGTTAATGTACTCAAATAATGTCTAATATCCAATAATTCTCCTTCATAATTTTTTTGATGAAATGGCATATCTTCTTTATTTAATTATAAAACTAAATAAAATTTTGTATCCACATTATCAATATCCTCAATCATCTCATCTTCTCCATCATATCTTGCTTGAGATAGCATATCTACTACCAGATTATTTTTTTCTATAATATATCTTAATTTTGGATTTAATGATTTGATATAAGCAATCCACCTCAACATTGCAATATCTGGTGTTGTACAGTTGATAATCATTCCAAGCAAAGGCAAACAATTTGTTTCAATCACCACCATTGCTCCAATTAAGTAATCTTTTTCAGCTTTCATAGCTGAAACAACTCCCCATAATTCTCTTTTCACTTGTGAATATACACATTGGCGAGTATTTAAAACCTTAGCGCCAAATCAAATTGTAAATCTGTGTCCATTTGAATCATCTTGACCTATAGCCCATCCAATAGCAATTGGACTAGTATCCACTGTAAGAATCATTGGTCTATTGCATTTATAATCAATTTTTCTTAATATTGGAAATAATGTCAATAAATCCTTTAATCTTTACATTGCTTTGATATGCTTTTCTTCCCATTTAAATTGATAATCCTTGTGTAATAATTCATATAATAGATCTGCTATATGAGCATAGTGAGGAATCTAAATATGATAAAATAAACATGCACCCAAAAACCTTTGCACCTCTGTTAAAGAATTACAATCTTCTTTCATTCTCCCAATTGCATCAACTTTGATTGGATCTAGTTTCCTTCTATAAAATCCACATAAATGTCCAACAATTATAACTTCTTATATTCCAAATATAGACTTTGTATTCGATAGCGTAAGATAAATTTCTTCAAGCCGAGTTAATATATTTTTACAATCTTATATATGATCAATAATATACTTGCAACACCCTCTCTTATCTAAAGTTTCATCCTTGTCTTCTTCTTTGCACCCTTTTATAGGAACATCATCTAGAAAAGACATAGTCTTTTCAAGAATAAAATCTCTTAAGACCTTGTTCATCCTACCCATCATATATGCAATTGAGTTAGTAGCACCTTGAGGAAGATTATACATTCTAACTAGTCCAAGTGGTATTCTCATTGTTGTCATGTCTCTATTCTCCATTGCAAGTTGAAATTGGTCATAGCTTGAATATAAATCACCTATTGAATAGATTGCTCTTCTTACAAATGCTTTAACAAATTCATCCACTATTGGTCTAATTCCCGTATTCTTGATAGTCACTACATTTATTAGTTACATATCTTAAATAAATCATAATGATCCATTTTTCTTAGGCATTATAAACCATCAACTAGAATATGGTGTAAAAAAAGGCTCCAAAATCATTATTTTTATTTTTTCTTTCAATAATTCTATTAAACTTGGCAAATGTGCCCTTGGTACTAGAATTGGTCTCAAATTCCAAGGTACATGCGATATAGTGAAAATAACCATTGAAATTATAACATTTGAATCTACACACTTAATTTTATAAGATTCAAAGGCAAATGATTTACCTCATTTTGCTAACATTTCTTTGAAATACTCAATTTTCTCTGGCAACAAAGAACTATCAAAACCAATCTTCAATTCCTCAAAAGTCTAGTCTGTAAATTTATATCCAATATTCTTTAGATCCCTTAAGCTCTTTTCTTTTGATGCTTTTTCTATCTGTTCTTTAGAATCTTCTGGCAAAGGTCCGGCAATAGGTTTTACCTTCTTATCTACTGTTTTATATTTTGTTTCAATCATAATCTCTAGAACTTGAAAAGATTCAAGTACAGAGTAAATTTTTCTAAAATGAATTTTCACAACCTTATCATCATCTGCTATTCCAATTGATGCAATCATTTCTAAAGAATCATCCAATCCATTTTCCTCATAAATATCAAAAATCCTTTTATCATCTTCTAATATATCCAATTTATATAATTTCTTTTCAATATCATATAGTCTTTTTTTCTTTTTTTTTTCTTTTTAAATCTGTAATCTTTGTATATATAGTACTTCTATTTCCAAAAATATCAATAAAATCTGTATCAAAGGTACCTACATCTCACGAGAGTACCTCCTCTTATGTACATCCATAATCTTGCTTTATAGTGGTACTTCTCAAAAATTTGTAAATTCTTCAACAACTCTTGGCAATGGATTCTCTCTCAATTTGTCTCAATTGCATTTATGCTTTGGAGGAACAATAAAAAATTGTATTGCCTTTTTTCCATCTTCACTATAAATCCATGCAAAAGCTTATCTATCATTAAATATCTTTGCTTCCATTTGAGTTACAATAATATACGGTTGTCCCAATATAAGAGGACAAATGGTTGCATCTTAAACAAAGAAATTTTGTTCCATTGCAACATCACCAATCCGAATCTTCACATCTGGATAAGCACCATATAACTCACCTCGTGTATTATTAGCTGCCTGTATTATCCATCCATGCTCCATATCAATTGGCTACTTTTATTTCATGTAAAGATCCTTAGACATAAGATGTATTTTTGAACCATGGTCAATCAAGACAACAATTGATTCATCCATATCTCCAATTTTCACTAATACCTCTGTAGTTGCTCTAGCCCAATGCTTTTGAGTATAATGACTTGAAAGGTCTTTCTCCTTGTTATTTGGATCATCAAAACGTACTCTTTAATTATAACTCTTTCTTCCACTTGTTGATTATTTATAACAATTGCCGATTTCATCTTCTTCATCTTTACATACATATGCATCAATAGCATGATTTGATCGAGGTTCACCCATTAATTGCCTCTTTCACTTAATACTGTTAATAATGACATCATAGAATTTTTTCTTTGCAATATCCAATATCTCTTTTAATGTAAATTCAACTTTAGCATTGAGTACACATTCTTCAAGTACTCCCTTTAAATCTATTGCTGCTTTAATATCAGAGAGAAATTTATAAGCCGTTGACTTATCTTTTTTTCCTAAATCTTTTGATTTTTTTTTTGAAGATATTGAAACATCTTTTGTTGATAATTCTTGTGAAACCATCACAAGCCTTATCTCTTCAAGTCTATCTTTTAAAAGAATTCCCTTCTCTTGTATTATTAGGATCTTATCTTCTCCTTTCTTCTATCAAAGCTTCATATTGACTCTTAGCAATATAGGCATGTATTGATAAAGCTTCTACAGGATCCTTCCAATTTATAGTTCCATGAATTATTGCAGTAGTCTTCAATAAAGCTTCTCGTGGCATCTTCTTCTTATGCATTGTAGAAATGATAGAAGACCAAATTCCACTTGATTCAATATTTTTAAAAAATTCTTGCTTGCCAATATTAGAATATTAGAATACTCGATGCCAAATATTAGAATAAACTTGACAAATCTCACATGACCCTATAAAATCAACGTCATCTTTATACATGCCTTTATACCAATACTTCTTTATCAACTTAATAAAAGTTGCTCAAATTCTTCTATGCTCTATCTACAAACTCTCATGGAATTCTATAATAATCTTTTATTGAGCTTCTAAACCTTTCATCATCCATTGTTATACTTATCTTTTTTTTTTTAGATGTTTCCATAAATATCCATCATGCAAAAAATATCCATAAGTTTTTTTACAGATTTTAAAAAAAATTTCATCTATCCAACTTTTTTATTGCTTTAATGCACTTAAATACTTTCCAACATCTCTCTATGCACCTTCATATAAATATTTTAAAAAATATTCTAATAATATATTCAAATATATATCTTCTTTTTTTGATAGTGTATTAGTATAAAATTTTGTACCCACATCATCTTCTAAATCAATCATATCTTTTTCATCATAATACCTTGCCCTTGATAATATATCTGCAATTAGATTATTTTCTCTTACAATATATTTAAACTCTGAATTTATAGATTTGATATATGATATCTATCTTAAAATAGCAATATCAAGAATTGAACAACTTGTGATCATGCCCAATAAAGATAGATAATCTATTTCCATAACTATTGAATCACTAATCAAGTACTCTTTTTTATTTTTCATAGCTATTACTACATCCCATAATTTTCTTTTAATTTATAGATATGTCTTTTATTTAATATTCAAAATATTTGTTTCAAATCTTACTACATATCTATTCTCTTGTTTATCATTTTATTTAATAGCTCAACCTATTTCAATTGGATTTGCATCAATTGTTAATATTACTGGCCTTCTACATTCATAATTCACTTTCTTCAAAGTTGGAGGCAAAGAAAAAAGTTCCTTCAATTTTTCCATAGCTCTTCTTTGTTTTTCTTTCTATTAAATTTTTTTATTCTTTCTTAGCAATTCATGTAATAGATTTGCTATATATATAAAATAAGATATCCATATATGATAGAAAATACATGCTCCTAAAAATCTTCTGATTTCTATTGTATTTGCATATTTTTTTATCTTTTTAATAATATTAATTTTTTCAATACTTGGCTTACATCCATAAGATCCACACATGTATCCAATAACAAGTATCTCATTTATTTCAAACATAGATTTAGTACCTGATAAAGTCAAATGTATCTCTTTCAACCATGATAAAATCTTTTTACAATCCATAATATGATTTGTAAAAAATCTTCTACAACCCCTTTAATCCAATGTTTCATCTTTTTTCTCTTCTGTACATCTTCTAATTAGAACATCATTTAAGAATGGCATAATCTTTTATGGTAAAAATTCTTTCAATACTTTATTCATTCCATTGAGCATATGAACTATTAAATTAGTAGCCCCTTAAAGCAATGTGTACATCTTTATTAAACCTAATGGAGTCTTCATAGTAGTTAAATCTCTATTTTGTAATACCAATTGAAATTAATCATATCCTAAGTAAAAATCACCCATTGAATAGATTATCTTTCCAGCAAATGCCTATGCAAATTCATCCACAATTGAACTTGAATCCATATTTCTAATAGTCTTTTTATTCATAGGTTGCATGTCTTATATAAATCTAATTGTTCTATTTTTCTTTGATGTTGTAAACCATTAATTAGAATAAAATATCATATATGGTTTTAAAATCTCTATTTTAATCTTTTTATTTAATAAATCTACTAAGTTGGATAAATATGCTTTTGATATTGGAATTGGTCATAAATTTTATGGTTCATGAAGAATAGTAAAATAACCATTGGTGCTACAATACTTGGATTAATACATCTAATTTCATGTATTTCAAATGCAAATGCCTTTCCATATTATGAAAGCATCTCTATAAAATAATTTTCTTTACATTTTATCAAAAATCCATTATATCCAACTTTTAATCCATCTAGTGTAGCATTTATAAATTCATGCCCTATCTTCTTTGGATCCCTTAAATTTGGTTGTATAAATGCTTCTTTTATCTATTTTTCACAATCTAATGGTAATAGCAAAGCCACTAGTTTAACCTTTTTTTCCATTGACTTATATTTAGTTTCAACATATGTCTCTTGGCAACTTAAATTATTCATAAATCTTTGAATTTTATTATAATTATTTTTTTGAACATACATTAATAACTTTATTTTTTTCTCGTAATCCGTATTACAATAAATAATTTAATTCTTCCATAATATCTACAAATCCTACTTCTTCAAACACTCTTAAAATAAATTCATCTTCAATCAATTTTCCATTTTTTTTCAAGATTTGCTCTATATTTTTAATATAATGTTTGTCCATCTTTTTCATCTTGTCAAGTCTTAAAAGATAATACACAATCTTGTCTCAATCCAATAAGTGTAATAGATAACATCTTCTCTTTTAAGCTAAGTAGGAGCATTACTTTCTTTAATCCATTGTAATCCCGCTTTACAATGGTGTGTAGTAAAAATCCTCAAGATCTTCAAAATTTTCATTTGATAATGGCTTTTCTCTCAACTTATCACAATTTCTTTCATAATTGGCACAAATAATAAAGAATTAAATTGCTTTTATTCTATCTTAGCTTTTTATTCTTGCATAGGCTAAACCATCATTTATAATCTTTGTTTCTATTCACGTGGTAGTAATATATGGTTGTCCCAATATAATAGGATATATAGACATATCTTGTACAAAAAAATGTTGTTCATGAATAAGATCTCCTATTATCACCTTGATATTTGATTAAGCTCCATATAAATCTTTATTTGAATTGTTTGCTAGTCTTATCATCAACCCATATTCAGTATCAATAATTTTATTTTTTATATAGCTCTTTTGATATTAAATTGATTTCAGAACCATGATCAATTAATAGTACAATTGGTTATTCTAAATCTCCTAATTTTACTAGAATTTTTATTGTAGCCCTTATCCAATGATTTCAAGAATAATAATTAGATGGTTGAATTCTATTTTCTTCTTTTGTAGGTCCAACTTGTGAAATATCTCCTAAAACTTGCATTTCATCTTCTTCATCTATCATGTTTTTTATTGTATTTGTTTCTTATATATTTGATGTCATAATATTTTTTATAGATTGCCATTTTTTTTTTATTGTATTAATAATAAGTTCATGAAATTCATCCTTTACAATTGCATCTTTAAAATTGTATGCACTTTAAAAAAATCTCTTGTCAATATCTTTATTCTTCTTTTATCAAAATTTATCTTTAATTTTTTTTCAGTTTCTTTCAAGTGTATTATACCATCTTTAAAAAAAATAACTCCTTTGCATAGTGCCTCTATAAAATCTTCACACTCCCTTCTTGAATGATCTATGCTATCACACCATATGTACCTATGTACTATATCTCCTATTGGTTCTAATTTTTGTTTTGTTGATATCCTTGATGATTGACCCTTCTCTTTAAGTTTTACAAATTTTATGTATAAATCTCTCATTCCATGTATGATTTTATCTATATTCTTTTCTTCTTTCTTAATATAGATATTAAAGATTGAATTGTAGATATAGAATGGTTAGTAGGCAATTTTATCTTAGATGCTTGCAATGGTCTTTAAATACCCACCTTATTCTCTCTTTTCTCTTTTTGCAAGCAATTCTATTGCTTCTTCTACTTTTTTCTAATTTCATATCAATCTTTTTTTATTCTTTTTTATCTTCAAGCAAAATTTTCAATTTTTCTTACAACTCTCTATTAGCCACTTGAAGAAATTGTCTCACTTTACTTGGATCTAATAATTGCCTCTCTTTCTTTGATAAATAAAAATATTTTCTTTCAAGCTTTCTTAATGATTTTGTTGCTTGAAGATCTTTCTTTGGCCTTTCAATCCATTCAAAAAATGACTTCTTTGTAATTTGATCGCTGTCTTTTAAAAAATATTCATCCTTCAATGCTTGAAAAAATTTCTCCCATGAACTTCTTGAATATCATATAATAGATTTCACGTGATTTTTTATCTTTGATGCAATAGTGAATTCAAATAATTGAACTATTTCTTTTTTATAATTATGCTTCAATTCTATTTTTTTTACATAATATCTCAATTACTTTGAAATTTTTTTTCTTTCAAATTGATCAATTTTGTCTACAATTGCCTATAATGCTTTATTTGCCATACCTTCTCTGTGATCCTTTAGCAGATTAAAATAAATCCTTTAGCAGATTAAAATTATAATAACCATTTGTCTAATTATTGATCTTATTCCAAATTTTATGAACCTTTCAATAATTAAGTTGACAACATGCACAAAAAAATTGAATAAGATCCAACTTACCAAATAGAAGTTAAGTTCAAATTTCTACTCAGGTGTAGGCCACCCTCCTTCTCCAACCTTGATGCCAAACTTCCAGCATAATATCTTTCTGTAATAATATTTAACTGCTTTCAAAATTCATATGCAAATCAAAAATCAAGTCTACTATCTATATAAATAATTCTCACCTCAATCTAATTGGTATATTGTTAATTATTTGAGAAACTCTCACTACCTCTCAAAATCCAACTTTTGAGACCCTAACCCACTTGAATTTCAAGTAACATCAGAACTTTTTAATTTTTATTACTTTCTTGTCTATTATCTATATTTCTATGATAATTTGCTAAAATATTTTTATTTGAGCCCTTCTATAAAATAATCATTCCTTTCTTCTTTTACCTAATGGCCATGTTACTATACAACAATAATTCCTATTGTAATTGAACATTTTCATTTTCTTAAACGATTGCACTTTTGATTTTAGTGATACATTGATTTTGTTTCTTTAAACAATTGCAAGCCTTGTGGCAATCTTTGTTACAATACAAACATAGACCTTCTTCTATTTGATACTTCTTTTCATGTGAACTAAGAAGTTTAAATTATATCACATCAAGGTGTATATCTTTTATTTTTGAATGTAAATTTAGATTATTTATTGGTGTAGCAAGACTATGTCAGATTGCATATTGTCTTGCTAAAGCCCATGAGTGTTGATCTTAACAATGTTGAAATAGTCAATTATTACATTTCACAACTTATTTGATGGCTTCATTGTGGATCCGGAAGTGATAATAACAAATGCTTCAGATTGTCTCTTAATCCATAATAGAATTGATTCATTAAGACTTCTTCATTCCAATTGATGTCATATGCTAATTGTTTAAAATTAGATGCATAAATTAATGCAAAGCGTGCCCCTCATTACAATATTTGGATCTTGGCTGTTGTCCAATGAGTCTTATTATATTTTTCAAATGCTTCTACACATGCTTCTATAAAAGCTTCAAAGTTGCTTAAAATTAAAGATCTCTTTTCAAACAAAGAAGCAAATTATGATAATCTTATCTCATAAATAAGGTGCCAACTAATCTAACTTGTGATTCTTCTATCAGATAAGTATCAAGTTGTAGAATTGTTATCAATTGAATTTGGTTGATAAATCCTAAGAACTTTGAATGCATACCATCATATTTCTCCAAAAGACTAATTTAAGATTCTTTACATTGTTGAATAAGTAGATTTCTTTAATATAATATAGATAGTACTGCATCTTCAAGCATAGAAGTTGGAAATGGATACAATCTAAGTTGAGGTATTCTAGATGTTGCATTATTATGAAGTTTTATAATTATTCTTTTAATCTCTACAGTCCTAGAAATAAAGTACAATAATTTGTAATTTTCATTATTACATTCCCATTTGTTGTCAAATAATCTTTAATCAATGCTTTCATACCTCCCTTATCAAAATTAGTTTGGAAAAAATCACCAGTATCCTTTAATGCTACCTTTTCATCTTTTCAAAAAATAATGCCTTATTGTACCATTTCAATTAACTCACTACAATCCTTTTGAGAATGAGAATCATTATCACACCAGATATATCTTTGCATATATCCTTGCTTAAAAGTAGATTTTGAATTTATTGCAGAAGTCTTCTTCTTAAGTCTTACAAGTTTAATTTGAAGATCCTGCATCCTGCGTATAAGTTCTTCAATTCCCACATCTTTTTTCTTTGATGTAATTGTTGAAGGTTGAATAATAGGTATCATTGATCATGAAGTGGATACTTGAGTTTTAAGTACCTGCACTATTCTTTCGATACCAATCTTGTTCTTTCTCTTTTCCTTCTTTGCAAGCAACCCCATTGGATCTTTGATTTCTTTCCATTTTGTTGTCAATCCTTCATAGTCTTTTTTATCCTCAAGAAGAATCTTCAACCTTTCTTGCAATTTTCCATGTGTTGCTTGAAGAAATAATTCAACCTTATTTGGTCCTAAGGTTATCTTTTCTACTTTTGATAATGGAGAATATTATCTCTCAAACTTCCTTAATAATTCAGTAGCTTGCTATTTCTTGTTAGGGCATTCAATCTATTCCAAAAAAGATTTTTTAGTGACTTGATCAGAGTCCTCTAAGAAATACTCTTTTCTCAATGCATGAGAGAATCTCTCAACGCATGAGAGAATCTCTCCTAAGAGCTTCTAAATTGCTCTATAACTGATTTCACATGTTCTCTTATTTCTGACATTGTAGCAAGTTCAAATAATAAAATCATGTCCTTTTTGGAAACTTGATTCAATTCTATTTCCCGCATATAATATCTTAAGAATTTAGAGATGTCTTTTCTATCAAACTAGTCGACCTTGTTAACCACTACTTGTAGTGCTTTGATTGCTAAATCCTCCTTGTGATCCTTGCCTTGTTGCTATTGCATAAATAATATAAAAGCTTGAAATATATTTACTGTGTTTGGATCTAGATCCATACTTTGTCTACCAAAAAAAAATCCATTTGAAGCTCCACTTGAAGCTCCACTTGAAGCACCATCCAAAGCTCTATCAATAACTCCAAAATCCACCTTCTTGCTTTCTTCAACCATTAATTCTAAATAACAATAATAAACTTCAATGTTCCTCCCTAAATTTTTATGTTGGATTCACCACCTATGTCGTATTATATGTGGTTTGGTTTGGGAATGCACCAAGTACCTGGTTGTGGAGGGTGAAGGTGCAGTTCACATATATCCAATGATCCTTAACAAGTTTTGGCCATATACAAAAAGTATGATTTGAACATCATGTCAAGAGTGCTTAAATCAATGTAAAGTGCTTAAAAACACTCTTCTTGATAATTTCTTCTACATATAAATTCCAATTGCTTATTACTTGTTACAATCAAGCAACTAAGAGTCTCTTTACAAATCTTAACCTCAATCAATAAATTTCAATAAGCTGTGATTTTTAATCTAACTATCAACTTAGTGTGAAACTTTGCACACAAATGCAAACACAAGCCTTCTATATGTTCAAAAAGTTGCAATCCAACCTAATTTACAAATTGTGGAAAATTGATCAAAATTGATACTGATGTTATTTGGCTGCCAGCTTGAAAGTTAATGTAGAAGCTCCAGTAGCAATTTCTCCTTTTGTAACCATTATCTTTAGTTAAAATTTGATATGTAGTTCTATCTTCAAGTCTTCCAATATTGAGCCAATTTTTTCTTTGATCCAATTGATAGATCTCAAGATATCGCAAAAATCCCAATCAATCCTAAATTGTCAATTTCTGGTACCTCTTTGAATTAAAGACTAAATAAATCCCGAATGTACTATTAGATTGCCACAATTTTTCATTCAATCTTAGAACATTCAATCAATCACACATTATCAAAATTTCAACTATAGATGTTGCACCAATTGCACAAAATAGCTACGAGTGCTAGCTCTAATTTTATTGCATAAAAATATAATCGCCTATATAAACTTTGACTTTGAATAACAATTGCTAAATCTTCCAAAATCCTATAGCAATAAGCTTAATGTTCTTGGAACCAACTTTAAATTAGCTTTCTAATTCAAGTTGCTGATCTCCAAATGTCCTAACTTTCTATCCTTGGTAGCCATTTTTGTAGCTTGAGGTGTGATTTTAATCGTGTCTCATATACAGTCAATCCCCAAATATCAATCCAACTAATTCTAATTATAATTTTAAAGCTTAATCCTATCCTCAACTTAACTCTAATATCAACCATATTAACTATTTATCTTCTCTATTCTATTTTTATTAACTTATGGTTTTTCAAAAGCAATAATAGAGTTTGTATAACCTAGAAGAAAAATTTAATAACTAACTTTTATCTATTAGCTATTAAAACAAGAAAGTAATCTAAGAGGCTATCATAATTCTTTTTTAAGTATCTTAAGTTCATATTAAACTAAGATAATCAAGTATTAAGTATAAATTACTCTTATCTATATTTTTTATTATATAAATGTTTTGCAATATGACACCGGACGAGATATTACGACTATCACAACCTTGAAGACAATAAAATAGAGATGAAGACCCTTAAGAACAACATGTCCTTCCTTGGATTGATGGAAAAATACAACATGTTTGGTATCACGACCTTGAAAGAGACTCCCTATATTTGGTGATGCTTTTAGAGGTAGGAACTATTCTTAATGGTATTCCAAATGTTTTCTTTGAAGGAAGTTATGAAGGTCTCAATAATGATCAAATAATAGGGTGGTCATTTTGCTCTGATATGGAATATTATTGATGGCTGAAAGAACCTATCAACTATCTTCAAAGGGAACAAAGATCAAAATATGTGACAAGCACAATTCAATGTATCCTGGATTTCTTCAATATATAATCACCACTCCTTGTGGAACTTGTCTCTAAAAGGGGGGATAATGTCACAGATATAAGAATTACTCCAATAACTATTTAATTAATATAGATTAATAAAAGTAGATAAAATTAGTTAATTTGATAATATCTTAGAAAAGAGCTTTTTAGAAGCTTCAAAGATGCAAAATCACCTTTATATGTGTCTATAGGTGATTGGTAGGTTAAAAACTTAATTAATAAGCTAGCCACATGTTGCACATATTGGTAGCTTGTGGAATAAGCTAGCCATGTGTCGTACATGTTGGTAGCTTACAAAATAAGCTAAGTATGTGGTATACATGTAGGAAACTTGTCTTGTAAGTTTGACATGTGTCTTACAAATTAAACACGTGTTAGAGGTCTTATAGAATATCGCCACATAATTCTTAGATAGATAATATATATAGAGACAAGAATGAAGCCTTCTTCATTCTTATCAATTCATTTCTTACTTCTAGTCTAGTTCAAGAGTCTCATGTATTTTCCAGTCTTTGACAATAGCTATTCAAGTTTCTTCTTGAATATATATTTTTTTATTTCTATCTTATTATTTTCTTTTGATATATTTTTTATCAACTTACATATCTGTTTTATTTCGTGTCCTTGACACTTACTACTTTATTTCTTAGGACTGTAGAGATTAAAAGAATAATTATAAAACTTCATAATAATGCAACATCTAGAATACCTCAACTTAGATTGTATCCATTTCCAACTTCTATGCTTGAAGATGCAGTACTATCTATATTATATTAAAGAAATCTACTTATTCAACAATGTAAAGAATCTTAAATTAGTCTTTTGGAGAAATATGATGGTATGCATTCAAAGTTCTTAGGATTTATCAACCAAATTCAATTGATAACAATTCTACAACTTGATACTTATCTGATAGAAGAATCACAAGTTAGATTAGTTGGCACCTTATTTATGAGATAAGATTATCATAATTTGCTTCTTTGTTTGAAAAGAGATCTTTAATTTTAAGCAACTTTGAAGCTTTTATAGAAGCATGTGTAGAAGCATTTGAAAAATATAATAAGACTCATTGGACAACAGCCAAGATCCAAATATTGTAATGAGGGGCACGCTTTGCATTAATTTATGCATCTAATTTTAAACAATTAGCATATGACATCAATTGGAATGAAGAAGTCTTAATGAATCAATTCTATTATGGATTAAGAGACAATCTGAAGCATTTGTTATTATCACTTCCGGATCCACAATGAAGCCATCAAATAAGTTGTGAAATGTAATAATTGACTATTTCAACATTGTTAAGATCAACACTCATGGGCTTTAGCAAGACAATATGCAATCTGACATAGTCTTGCTACACCAATAAATAATCTAAATTTACATTCAAAAATAAAAGATATACACCTTGATGTGATATAATTTAAACTTCTTAGTTCACATGAAAAGAAGTATCAAATAGAAGAAGGTCTATGTTTGTATTGTAACAAAGATTGCCACAAGGCTTGCAATTGTTTAAAGAAACAAAATCAATGTATCACTAAAATCAAAAGTGCAATCGTTTAAGAAAATGAAAATGTTCAATTACAATAGGAATTATTGTTGTATAGTAACATGGCCATTAGGTAAAAGAAGAAAGGAATGATTATTTTATAGAAGGGCTCAAATAAAAATATTTTAGCAAATTATCATAGAAATATAGATAATAGACAAGAAAGTAATAAAAATTAAAAAGTTCTGATGTTACTTGAAATTCAAGTGGGTTAGGGTCTCAAAAGTTGGATTTTGAGAGGTAGTGAGAGTTTCTCAAATAATTAACAATATACCAATTAGATTGAGGTGAGAATTATTTATATAGATAGTAGACTTGATTTTTGATTTGCATATGAATTTTGAAAGCAGTTAAATATTATTACAGAAAGATATTATGCTGGAAGTTTGGCATCAAGGTTGGAGAAGGAGGGTGGCCTACACCTGAGTAGAAATTTGAACTTAACTTCTATTTGGTAAGTTGGATCTTATTCAATTTTTTTGTGCATGTTGTCAACTTAATTATTGAAAGGTTCATAAAATTTGGAATAAGATCAATAATTAGACAAATGGTTATTATAATTTTAATCTGCTAAAGGATTTATTTTAATCTGCTAAAGGATCACAGAGAAGGTATGGCAAATAAAGCATTATAGGCAATTGTAGACAAAATTGATCAATTTGAAAGAAAAAAAATTTCAAAGTAATTGAGATATTATGTAAAAAAAATAGAATTGAAGCATAATTATAAAAAAGAAATAGTTCAATTATTTGAATTCACTATTGCATCAAAGATAAAAAATCACGTGAAATCTATTATATGATATTCAAGAAGTTCATGGGAGAAATTTTTTCAAGCATTGAAGGATGAATATTTTTTAAAAGACAGCGATCAAATTACAAAGAAGTCATTTTTTGAATGGATTGAAAGGCCAAAGAAAGATCTTCAAGCAACAAAATCATTAAGAAAGCTTGAAAGAAAATATTTTTATTTATCAAAGAAAGAGAGGCAATTATTAGATCCAAGTAAAGTGAGACAATTTCTTCAAGTGGCTAATAGAGAGTTGTAAGAAAAATTGAAAATTTTGCTTGAAGATAAAAAAGAATAAAAAAAGATTGATATGAAATTAGAAAAAAGTAGAAGAAGCAATAGAATTGCTTGCAAAAAGAGAAAAGAGAGAATAAGGTGGGTATTTAAAGACCATTGCAAGCATCTAAGATAAAATTGCCTACTAACCATTCTATATCTACAATTCAATCTTTAATATCTATATTAAGAAAGAAGAAAAGAATATAGATAAAATCATACATGGAATGAGAGATTTATACATAAAATTTGTAAAACTTAAAGAGAAGGGTCAATCATCAAGGATATCAACAAAACAAAAATTAGAACCAATAGGAGATATAGTACATAGGTACATATGGTGTGATAGCATAGATCATTCAAGAAGGGAGTGTGAAGATTTTATAGAGGCACTATGCAAAGGAGTTATTTTTTTTAAAGATGGTATAATACACTTGAAAGAAACTGAAAAAAAATTAAAGATAAATTTTGATAAAAGAAGAATAAAGATATTGACAAGAGATTTTTTTAAAGTGCATACAATTTTAAAGATGCAATTGTAAAGGATGAATTTCATGAACTTATTATTAATACAATAAAAAAAAAATGGCAATCTATAAAAAATATTATGACATCAAATATATAAGAAACAAATACAATAAAAAACATGATAGATGAAGAAGATGAAATGCAAGTTTTAGGAGATATTTCACAAGTTGGACCTACAAAAGAAGAAAATAGAATTCAACCATCTAATTATTATTCTTGAAATCATTGGATAAGGGCTACAATAAAAATTCTAGTAAAATTAGGAGATTTAGAATAACCAATTGTACTATTAATTGATCATGGTTCTGAAATCAATTTAATATCAAAAGAGCTATATAAAAAATAAAATTATTGATACTGAATATGGGTTGATGATAAGACTAGCAAACAATTCAAATAAAGATTTATATGGAGCTTAATCAAATATCAAGGTGATAATAGGAGATCTTATTCATGAACAACATTTTTTTGTACAAGATATGTCTATATATCCTATTATATTGGGACAACCATATATTACTACCACGTGAATAGAAACAAAGATTATAAATGATGGTTTAGCCTATGCAAGAATAAAAAGCTAAGATAGAATAAAAGCAATTTAATTCTTTATTATTTGTGCCAATTATGAAAGAAATTGTGATAAGTTGAGAGAAAAGCCATTATCAAATGAAAATTTTGAAGATCTTGAGGATTTTTACTACACACCATTGTAAAGCGGGATTACAATGGATTAAAGAAAGTAATGCTCCTACTTAGCTTAAAAGAGAAGATGTTATCTATTACACTTATTGGATTGAGACAAGATTGTGTATTATCTTTTAAGACTTGACAAGATGAAAAAGATGGACAAACATTATATTAAAAATATAGAGCAAATCTTGAAAAAAAATGGAAAATTGATTGAAGATGAATTTATTTTAAGAGTGTTTGAAGAAGTAGGATTTGTAGATATTATGGAAGAATTAAATTATTTATTGTAATACGGATTACGAGAAAAAAATAAAGTTATTAATGTATGTTCAAAAAAATAATTATAATAAAATTCAAAGATTTATGAATAATTTAAGTTGCCAAGAGACATATGTTGAAACTAAATATAAGTCAATGGAAAAAAAGGTTAAACTAGTGGCTTTGCTATTACCATTAGATTGTGAAAAATAGATAAAAGAAGCATTTATACAACCAAATTTAAGGGATCCAAAGAAGATAGGGCATGAATTTATAAATGCTACACTAGATGGATTAAAAGTTGGATATAATGGATTTTTGATAAAATGTAAAGAAAATTATTTTATAGAGATGCTTTCATAATATGGAAAGGCATTTGCATTTGAAATACATGAAATTAGATGTATTAATCCAAGTATTGTAGCACCAATGGTTATTTTACTATTCTTCATGAACCATAAAATTTATGACCAATTCCAATATCAAAAGCATATTTATCCAACTTAGTAGATTTATTAAATAAAAAGATTAAAATAGAGATTTTAAAACCATATATGATATTTTATTCTAATTAATGGTTTACAACATCAAAGAAAAATAGAACAATTAGATTTATATAAGACATGCAACCTATGAATAAAAAGACTATTAGAAATATGGATTCAAGTTCAATTGTGGATGAATTTGCATAGGCATTTGCTGGAAAGATAATCTATTCAATGGGTGATTTTTACTTAGGATATGATTAATTTCAATTGGTATTACAAAATAGAGATTTAACTACTATGAAGACTCCATTAGGTTTAATAAAGATGTACACATTGCTTTAAGGGGCTACTAATTTAATAGTTCATATGCTCAATGGAATGAATAAAGTATTGAAAGAATTTTTACCATAAAAGATTATGCCATTCTTAAATGATGTTCTAATTAGAAGATGTACAGAAGAGAAAAAAGATGAAACATTGGATTAAAGGGGTTGTAGAAGATTTTTTACAAATCATATTATGGATTGTAAAAAGATTTTATCATGGTTGAAAGAGATACATTTGACTTTATCAGGTACTAAATCTATGTTTGAAATAAATGAGATACTTGTTATTGGATACATGTGTGGATCTTATGGATGTAAGCCAAGTATTGAAAAAATTAATATTATTAAAAAGATAAAAAAATATGCAAATACAATAGAAATCAGAAGATTTTTAGGAGCATGTATTTTCTATCATATATGGATATCTTATTTTATATATATAGCAAATCTATTACATGAATTGCTAAGAAAGAATAAAAAAATTTAATAGAAAGAAAAACAAAGAAGAGCTATGGAAAAATTGAAGGAACTTTTTTCTTTGCCTCCAACTTTGAAGAAAGTGAATTATGAATGTAGAAGGCCAGTAATATTAACAATTGATGCAAATCCAATTGAAATAGGTTGAGCTATTAAATAAAATGATAAACAAGAGAATAGATATGTAGTAAGATTTGAAACAAATATTTTGAATATTAAATAAAAGACATATCTATAAATTAAAAGAAAATTATGGGATGTAGTAATAGCTATGAAAAATAAAAAAGAGTACTTGATTAGTGATTCAATAGTTATGGAAATAGATTATCTATCTTTATTGGGCATGATCACAAGTTGTTCAATTCTTGATATTGCTATTTTAAGATAGATATCATATATCAAATCTATAAATTCAGAGTTTAAATATATTGTAAGAGAAAATAATCTAATTGCAGATATATTATCAAGGGCAAGGTATTATGATGAAAAAGATATGATTGATTTAGAAGATGATGTGGGTACAAAATTTTATACTAATACACTATCAAAAAAAGAAGATATATATTTGAATATATTATTAGAATATTTTTTAAAATATTTATATGAAGGTGCATAGAGAGATGTTGGAAAGTATTTAAGTGCATTAAAGCAATAAAAAAGTTGGATAGATGAAATTTTTTTTAAAATCTGTAAAAAAACTTATGGATATTTTTTGCATGATGGATATTTATGGAAACATCTAAAAAAAAAAAGATAAGTATAACAATGGATGATGAAAGGTTTAGAAGCTCAATAAAAGATTATTATAGAATTCCATGAGAGTTTGTAGATAGAGCATAGAAGAATTTGAGCAACTTTTATTAAGTTGATAAAGAAGTATTGGTATAAAGGCATGTATAAAGATGACGTTGATTTTATAGGGTCATGTGAGATTTGTCAAGTTTATTCTAATATTTGGCATCGAGTATTCTAATATTCTAATATTGGCAAGCAAGAATTTTTTAAAAATATTGAATCAAGTGGAATTTGGTCTTCTATCATTTCTACAATGCATAAGAAGAAGATGCCACGAGAAGCTTTATTGAAGACTACTGCAATAATTCATGGAACTATAAATTGGAAGGATCCTGTAGAAGCTTTATCAATACATGCCTATATTGCTAAGAGTCAATATGAAGCTTTGATAGAAGAAAGGAGAAGATAAGATCCTAATAATACAAGAGAAGGGAATTCTTTTAAAAGATAGACTTGAAGAGATAAGGCTTGTGATGGTTTCACAAGAATTATCAACAAAAGATGTTTCAATATCTTCAAAAAAAAAAATCAAAAGATTTAGGAAAAAAAGATAAGTCAACGGCTTATAAATTTCTCTCTGATATTAAAGCAGCAATAGATTTAAAGGGAGTACTTGAAGAATGTGTACTCAATGCTAAAGTTGAATTTACATTAAAAGAGATATTGGATATTGCAAAGAAAAAATTCTATGATGTCATTATTAACAGTATTAAGTGAAAGAGGCAATTAATGGGTGAACCTCGATCAAATCATGCTATTGATGCATATGTATGTAAAGATGAAGAAGATGAAATCGGCAATTGTTATAAATAATCAACAAGTGGAAGAAAGAGTTATAATTAAAGAGTACGTTTTGATGATCCAAATAACAAGGAGAAAGACCTTTCAAGTCATTATACTCAAAAGCATTGGGCTAGAGCAACTACAGAGGTATTAGTGAAAATTGGAGATATGGATGAATCAATTGTTGTCTTGATTGACCATGGTTCAAAAATACATCTTATGTCTAAGGATCTTTACATGAAATAAAAGTAGCCAATTGATATGGAGCATGGATGGATAATACAGGCAGCTAATAATACACGAGGTGAGTTATATGGTGCTTATCCAGATGTGAAGATTCGGATTGGTGATGTTGCAATGGAACAAAATTTCTTTGTTTAAGATGCAACCATTTGTCCTCTTATATTGGGACAACCGTATATTATTGTAACTCAAATGGAAGCAAAGATATTTAATGATAGATAAGCTTTTGCATGGATTTATAGTGAAGATGGAAAAAAGGCAATACAATTTTTTATTGTTCCTCCAAAGCATAAATGCAATTGAGACAAATTGAGAGAGAATCCATTGCCAAGAGTTGTTGAAGAATTTACAAATTTTTGAGAAGTACCACTATAAAGCAAGATTATGGATGTACATAAGAGGAGGTACTCTCGTGAGATGTAGGTACCTTTGATACAGATTTTATTGATATTTTTGGAAATAGAAGTACTATATATACAAAGATTACAGATTTAAAAAGAAAAAAAAAAGAAAAAAAGACTATATGATATTGAAAAGAAATTATATAAATTGGATATATTAGAAGATGATAAAAGGATTTTTGATATTTATGAGGAAAATGGATTGGATGATTCTTTAGAAATGATTGCATCAATTGGAATAGCAGATGATGATAAGGTTGTGAAAATTCATTTTAGAAAAATTTACTCTGTACTTGAATCTTTTCAAGTTCTAGAGATTATGATTGAAACAAAATATAAAACAGTAGATAAGAAGGTAAAACCTATTGCCGGACCTTTGCCAGAAGATTCTAAAGAACAGATAGAAAAAGCATCAAAAGAAAAGAGCTTAAGGGATCTAAAGAATATTGGATATAAATTTCCAGACTAGACTTTTGAGGAATTGAAGATTGGTTTTGATAGTTCTTTGTTGCCAGAGAAAATTGAGTATTTCAAAGAAATGTTAGCAAAATGAGGTAAATCATTTGCCTTTGAATCTTATAAAATTAAGTGTGTAGATTCAAATGTTATAATTTCAATGGTTATTTTCACTATATCGCATGTACCTTGGAATTTGAGACCAATTCTAGTACCAAGGGCACATTTGCCAAGTTTAATAGAATTATTGAAAGAAAAAATAAAAATAAAGATTTTGGAGCCTTTTTTTACACCATATTCTAGTTGATGGTTTATAATGCCTAAGAAAAATGGATCATTATGATTTATTTAAGATATGTAACTAATAAATGTAGTGACTATCAAGAATACGGGAATTAGACCAATAGTGGATGAATTTGTTAAAGCATTTGTAAGAAGAGCAATCTATTCAATAGGTGATTTATATTCAAGCTATGACCAATTTCAACTTGCAATGGAGAATAGAGACATGACAACAATGAGAATACCACTTGGACTAGTTAGAATGTATAATCTTCCTCAAGGTGCTACTAACTCAATTGCATATATGATGGGTAGGATGAACAAGGTCTTAAGAGATTTTATTCTTGAAAAGACTATGTCTTTTCTAGATGATGTTCCTATAAAAGGGTGCAAAGAAGAAGACAAGGATGAAACTTTAGATAAGAGAGGGTGTTGCAAGTATATTATTGATCATATATAAGATTGTAAAAATATATTAACTCGGCTTGAAGAAATTTATCTTACGCTATCGAATACAAAGTCTATATTTGGAATATAAGAAGTTATAATTGTTGGACATTTATGTGGATTTTATAGAAGGAAACTAGATCCAATCAAAGTTGATGCAATTGGGAGAATGAAAGAAGATTGTAATTCTTTAACAGAGGTGCAAAGGTTTTTGGGTGCATGTTTATTTTATCATATTTAGATTCCTCACTATGCTCATATAGCAGATCTATTATATGAATTATTACACAAGGATTATCAATTTAAATGGGAAGAAAAGCATATCAAAGCAATGTAAAGATTAAAGGATTTATTGACATTATTTCCAATATTAAGAAAAATTGATTATAAATGCAATAGACCAATGATTCTTACAGTGGATACTAGTCCAATTGCTATTGGATGGGCTATAGGTCAAGATGATTCAAATGGACACAGATTTACAATTTGATTTGGCGCTAAGGTTTTAAATACTCGCCAATGTGTATATTCACAAGTGAAAAGAGAATTATGGGGAGTTGTTTCAGCTATGAAAGCTGAAAAAGATTACTTAATTGGAGCAATGGTGGTGATTGAAACAAATTGTTTGCCTTTGCTTGGAATGATTATCAACTGTACAACACCAGATATTGCAATGTTGAGGTGGATTGCTTATATCAAATCATTAAATCCAAAATTAAGATATATTATAGAAAAAAATAATCTGGTAGTAGATATGCTATCTCAAGCAAGATATGATGGAGAAGATGAGATGATTGAGGATATTGATAATGTGGATACAAAATTTTATTTAGTTTTATAATTAAATAAAGAAGATATGCCATTTCATCAAAAAAATTATGAAGGAGAATTATTGGATATTAGACATTATTTGAGTACATTAACTAAGCATATTAATTGGTCTATTGAAAAATTTAAACAAATCAAGAAGAAGGCATATAAGTTCATATTACAAGGTGGATTTCTATGGAAGAGGCCAAAATCGAATGTTAGAATGTCGCAACAAGTAATAGGTACCAAAGAAGATTAATAAAAACTACTCAAGGAATTTCATGATAGTCTATGGGCATGGCATAGTGGTATTTGGATTACTTTTGCTAAATTGAAGGAACGATATTGGTAGAAAAATATGTACCAAGATGTGGCTTCATTTGTAGAATCTTGTATAACTTGTCAAATGTATTTGAATATACGTCATTGAAATGGTCTACATCCGACATATCCCTTAGCTAATCATTTAAAATGGATTGTGGATTTGGTTATTATGCCAATGGGACTATGATAAATGAAGTATTTAATTTTGGCTCGTGAAGATTTATTGAACCAAGTGGAAGGCAAAGCAATAAAAACAAAGTCTAGAGAAGGAATCTGCAGATTTTTATTTGAGGATGTTATTTGCCACTATGGATGTGTAGAAAAGATCACTGCAGATCGTGGAGAATTAGATGCATATGAAGCACACAAATTCTTTAAGAGATGTGGAATTAAATTATCATTGACTACTCCTTATAATCCAAAGGAGAATGCAAAGAGTGAACGCGTTGTCGGTTAAAAATATGTTTATATAGTGAAAAGTATGAATAAAGATAAATTCTACTTAATACTTAGTTATCTTGGATTATTAGAAATTTAAGGTACTTAAGAAAAGATTTATAGAAACCTCTTAGATTCATTCTTGCTCTAATAGCTAAAAGATAAAAGTTAGTTATTAAAATTTTCTTCAAGGTTATAGAAATTAGTTCACGGCTTTTAAAAAAGCCATAAGTTAATAAAAATAGGATAAGAGAAGTAAAAAGTTAATATGGTACATACCAAGGTTGAATTGAGGATAGGATTAAGTTTAAAAATCCTTAAAATAAGTTAGATCAATACCCGGGGGGTGACCGGATATGAGACAGGGTCGAAATCAGACATTCAGCCATGTAAACGACCACCAAAGGCAAGAGTTTGGGACATTTAAAGATCAGCGACTAGGATT
>JAWRVF010001927.1:0-33168 GCA_036785485.1 Physcomitrellopsis africana | reverse complement strand
GCTGCCTCCTTGAAGCCCATTGGGCATGATTTTTGGCCAATTAGAATAGAGGTTTCTATCATCCACCTCTATTCATCCACATGGATGGCCAAACTACCCTTTTTACACTAAAGACCCTTTTCTAACTCTTCTTCTTATAAGATTTATATACTTGGTGCTTTAAGCACCAAATAAAAGAAGTAAATAAGATCTTAAGGATCACCAATGTCTAACAAAGGTGACTTAAGATATACACAAGTTATTATCCATATAAAATTAACTTCAAAAGTCATTACTAAAAGAAAATAAGGTTGTATAAATTTTAATAATAATCCTTTTAATAGATCCTTTTTAAACTAGCAACCTAATCACATCCTATAACCAATAAAATCCATTGATATGACTTTCATTTAGCTAAGTAGTAAATTGTACATTAAATATACATGTATAATTTTTTCACATAGTAGCCAAACCACAACACGACAACGCCTAAAAAAGACATCAGACAAACCTTATTGTTTTCCTGGCCAATAAGTAATAATGAACTCGAATCTTGACAAAGACATATTCCAACAAGCTTGACGACGATTCAACACGCGTGCCGACATGAAATACTCGAGGTTCTTGTGATCCGTATACACGGTGTCGGGGTAGAGAGAATCTGCCTCAAGAAAGTGTTGGGCTTCTGGCTGCCACTAATTACTCAAGCAAGATTCAAGTATAATAAAAACCCCAATTTTATATAAAAGAGATCTCCATAGGGCTATTACACCCAATACACAAGCCTAATTTCCTCAAACCACTCAAAACATAACAAAATACTCTAAACCCTCATTCTCCCGTAGGAAGGGAATTTTTCCCGAACTTCAATAACCCATAACTTTAAATCCAACCGTCCAAAACTACTCCAAATTTACATGAAGTACTGATATATTCTTCACAACTACCACCACAAATTTCAATTGTTGATTCATTATCGATCTTTAGATATCGCCAAAACCCTAGCAGTAGCTTTAAACCCTTGTTTACAAACACCCGTGTACTAAATTCTTCATATCTCACAATCTAAAAGTCCAAATGCTATGAAACTTTGATGTATAGCTTCTTAGCACAATAATACACCTTCTTGGAAATTTTTAGACAAAAATTCGTCCAAAAACTTAAGATATGGCAAACCCCATCACCATCAACAAAACGGTCTACTTACTGCCTTGGAATTGGATGCGCTGTCTTCAACTCTTCATATCTCCTTCGTCTAAACTCAAAACTTAAGAATTCCTTCGTAACAGACGTAGATCTTGAAATCACCTTTCCAACCGCACCGTCCGATCTCCAAAAGCCTCCGTACAACTCCGCAAAATCCCAAAAGAGTAACAGTATGTATGAAATCCACTCTTTAACTTTGAACAAGTATAACTTCTTCACCCTAACTCCAAATTGCCTAAAATTTCCTCTCAAACTATACCCAAAACCCTAAACTTTACAACCCTACCTCTGAAATTGCAAATCCCCCTTTTGAAGTCGCCGAAAACCCCTGTTAAGGTCGCAGGCAGCCTCCTCAAAGCCCATTGGGCATGGTATTCGACCAATAGGGATGAAGTTCCCTATTCCTTGCCTTCATCCGACCATGGCTTGATTTCATCCCTCCCAAGTAGCCTCTTACTAGCTTAAATTTTCATCCTTAAGTCCCCACCTTCTCTCAAGGCTTCATACTAAACATTTAGATCTTATAATTTTTAAATATCCTAACTAAAATAAGTAAAATAAAATAAAATAAAGTTTCTTCTATCAACCATTTTTAATTTAACTTACTAACTATTCTAACACACATCTAGATTCATAAACATATAAGGCATTTTGAGTGGATTTTACATACTGTAAGCAATTACAGTACAACAACGGTGACTGGACTCAAAGCGCCTTCTAGATAATGATGCCATTCTTGAAAAGAATCCATGATTGCAAGAAGTTCTTTGTCATGGATCTCATAATTGATCTTGGTTGTTGAGAATTTTCTTGAATGAAATGCTACTGGATGAAGTTTGTCATCTGTTCCCATTTATGATAAAATCACACCCAAGGCAAAGTCTGATGCGTCTGTTTCCATAAAAAATGCTTTGGAAAAATCTACACGATATAAGATTGGTGCAAAAACAAACGATGTCTTCAAAGCTTCAAATGCTGCTTCCGCTTCTTAATTCCATTGGAGTTTGTCTTTACAAGTCAAACATGTAAGTGGAGCCGCAATTCGAGAGAAGTCTTTGATGAAGATCCGATAATAATTGGTAAATTCCAAAAAGCATTGGACATCTCTTACCGTCTTTGGAATCTTCCAATTCATGATTGTCTGGACTTTCTTAGAATCCATCATGAGACCATCATTTGAAATGATGTATCCTAAGAAATCAACTTGAGTAGTGTAAAATACACACTTTTCTATCTTGGCGTACAATCCTGCATCTCTACGTTTTTGTAATACTTGACAAACATGTACTTCATATTTTTCTACGTTCTTAGAATAGATCAAAATGTCGTCTAGGTAGCAGACGACAAAATTATTTAAGAATTCATGAAAAATATCATTTATGAGATGTGGAAAAGTAGCTGGTGCATTTGTAAGTCCAAAAGGCATGACATTATATTCAAAATGTCCGTACCTGGTTTGAAATACAGTTTTTCATTCATCTCCTTCTTTGATGCGTACTAGATTGTATGTTCTTCTTAAATCTATTTTTGTATAGATCCTAGCTTGATTCAACTGGTCAAGAAGTCCTAATATCAGAGATAATGGATATCTGTTCTTGATTGTGATCTTGTTGAGTCCTTGATAGTCAACACACATCCGTAATGATCCATCTTTTTTCTTCACAAATAGAATTGGAGCTCCTGTTGGAGATTTAAAATGGCGTATGAAATTCTTGGCCAAATTCTCGTCAATATACGCCTTGAAATCAGCCAATTCATCTTGTGATAAACTGTAGATTGGTCCAAATGGTGGCTGAGTTCCTTCTTTAAGGTCGATTGAATAATCATATAGATGATGCTCTGGAAGAATATCTGCATTCTTTTTTTCAAAACGGTCTTGATAATCTTGATATTGACTTGGAATGCTACTTGAAGTCTTTCCATCGTTGGAAATATGTGTAGCATAAATGACAAAAGGTGATCCTTCTTTTGCAGCATGCAAGAAAGCTCTTGCATCTACAAAAGCAAGTTTAATTCTACTAGATTTATGATTTCTTATTTGATTAACTATATTGTTAGTTATACTTTTAAAAAAGTTCAGAGTACGAAAAATCTAATCTATTCAAGGGTTGTGTTTTTTTAACCATGATAGACCTAGAATAATTGAAATAGAGGGAGATCTAATTATGTTGAAAATTACGCAACTATTATGGCCATTTCCTATTACATCTAGAGGAAGTGTTTCATGAATAACATCTCTAGAAGATAAAAGACGACCATCTATGATTTCTACGTGTACGGGTTTAGATTTTTGTATTATTTATATTCTATGGTTTTAATAAATTCTTCATCTAAAAAGCAAGCCGAGGCTCCCGAATCTATTAAGGCAGAGGCTTTGTAATTATTAGGTCCTAAATATACATCTATTATAAAACAAAGAGATGGTTGTGAGGAGAGATAGGACCTTCATTAGAAATTGTACAAGATCCAGCCGCACGGTCCTTATTGTGGCTGGACAAATTCGTTTTCCGACATATTGTCTTCTTTGACAGTCGTACTCCTCATCTTGTGGTTGCGTCATTTTTTGGACAATTTTGAGCAGTGTGTTTAGGTTCTCCACAATACAAGCATAATCCTTCTTGACGACGTCGAGTCTTTTCTTGTTCAATAAGCGGCTTGAAATGTATAGCATCAATTTGCATGTCCTCGACTTTTGAAGGTACATATTGAGAAGACATTGTGCTGCCACTGAATTATAATGTTGCTGAGGTTCTCTTGTACGACTTTCAGATCTAAATTTCAAAAAGCCGATTATCACACTTCACCGCAAAGTCTATTGCTTGACTCAATGTTTGAGGATCGGATAAGTTCAACATCAATTTCTTCACTTCATATTGTAATCCATAGAGAAACTGATTGATGAGTGCAGCATCGTCCTCACTTGATATCGATTGCTAGTTGTCAAAATTGTGAAGCATATAATGTCACTGATCGATTGCCTTGTCGTAGGATATGAAGCTTGTTGGTTGCAACACGAGTTGCATCATGTTTTCCATACATAGATCAAAATTCTGCTAAGAAAGCTTCTAAATTATCCAATATTGGATCACGTCGTTCCAGAAAAGATGAAAACCAAGATAAGGCAGAACTTGAAAGTAGTGTATCAATAAATCTGACTTGCGATCCTAGAGTTGGAAAACTTTGCGGTTGCAATTCAATCACCAATTGGACTTGGTTGATGAATCCTCAAAACTTGGATCTTGTGCCATCAAACTTCTCAAGTAGACCAATTTTTGATTCTCTGATGCTTGGACGATGTTCCAATGGAGGAGGAATTATATGACTTGGTGTAGATGTTGAAGCAGCTCCAACCATATCTATATCTTCATTATTTGGTAACCTTGTTGCTCCTTGTGGAGGTACAGTGAGTTGATGCATTGCATAATAATTTCTCTCATTTGCTCATTGCACTCTTTTTTGGCAAGCTCGCCATGATAATACTTCAAAAAATATCTAACACCACTCGAGATAAGTAGCAAGGGAGAACAAAGAAAATACTAGGAATAATATCAGTTTAGAAGAGGATAATCCGCAACTTCTAATATGCTTGTGTCTTATCAAGAGAAAGGGGTAATCCACTCTTAATCAAGACAAGACAAAGCTATGATATTATAAGTGTACTCTTGTCAATCTATCAAGGACATGAACTAAAAAAAGATGCATAGTGTAATGAAAACAATATCAAAGTAAAAGTCACAAAATGGAAATAAGAAAGTATGTATATTCAAAGAAAATTGGAATGACTATTACCAAAGACTAGAAACATGAAGACTCTTGAAATTAGACTAGAATCAGGAAATGAATTGACAAGAGTGAAGAGGGCTTCATTCTTGCTTCTATAAATACTATCTAACTAAGAGCTACATGGCGATATTCTATAAGACTTCATACACATGTCTAATTTGCAAGACACGTGTCAAACTTGCACGACAAGTTTTCTACATGTGCGCCACGTATTTGGCTTATCCGCTGCATGTGTGACACATGGCTAAACATTCACATTTTACCAACATGTGCGCATAAGCAGTTTTGTAAGCCCAACATGTGTGACACATGGCCAGCTTGTTCATATTTAATATCATATGTATGTAGCTTGTTGACCAAGTTTTTAACCTATCAATCACCTATAGACATGTATAAAGGATTCATCTATGAAGCTTCAAAAAGCTAGTCTATCAGATATTATCAAATCAACTTATTTTACCTACTTCTATTGGTCTGTATTATTTAGATTATTTATTGGAGTAAATCTTATATTTGTGACAATTATTCAATTTCTTTCAAATTTCATACATAAATAAAAAAAAATCTAGTCTACTACCTATATAAGAAATTCTTATCTCAATCCAACTAATAAATTGCTAAATATCTAAGAAATCCTCACTGACCTTCAAACTTCAACTTTGAAACTTTAGCATGCTTAAACTCTAATAACTCCCAATTAAACTATTTGATCTAGCTCAAACTTATAATATATATTAATCACAGCTCCAATCACAAATCCTCAAATTTTCACTTATAGATCTAAAATCAAACTTGCGGAATGCTCAAAGTTGTAAATCCGTCTTTACTTCACAAGATCCAAAGTCACTTGATACAACCTTGATTTTGCAAAGTTCTTACAAAGCCAATTCTTCTTCAAATCACTCCAAATTAATATTAAAATATATTCTTTTAAGTCTGCTCTCTAATTCCATTCTTTGATTTGCAAAAGAATCTTCAATCCGCCATAGGCATGTGGTTTTGTACCTCAAGGTCTGATTTTGATCCAAGCTCATAACCGGTCCTCTCCAGGTATCAATTCTAAGATTTTTAAGGTAAATTTTTCTAAAATCTCACCTTAACTCTTTTCTAAAGATGCTTATATAATTTATTTTTTTAATATACTTTATTTTGTCTTATTTATGGCCATACAAAGTAAATAGAAGTCTCTTCTATAAAAAAGTAGCATTATTCTTTTAACTTTTTTCTACTTTCTTCTCTATTATCTATAATTCTAAGATAATTTGCTAAAATATTTTTATTTAAGCTCTTATATATTTTATTCATTCCTTCTTTCTTTCACCTAATGGCCGTGTTATTATATGACAACGTCAATATATTCCTTCAATGCAGCCAACTCGTTTTGTAATAAACTATAGATTGGTCGAAATGGTGATTGAGCTTCTTCTTGGAGATCGCTTGAAAAATTATAAGGTTGATGCTTTGAAAGAATATTTTTATTTTTTTAAAAATATCTTAGAAATCTTGATACTTGCTAGGAATATCACTTGTAGTCTTTTTAACATCAAAAATGGATGTGGCATATATAACAAAATATGATCTTTCTTTTGTTGCATGTATGAAAGCTTTTGTATTTATGAGTAAGAATTTGGATGTATTAGAATTATGTATATCTACTTGACTAATAGATTTTTAGATTAAACTATAAGAAAAATCAAGATTATAAGAAGTCTAATCTATTTAAAGATTATATATTTTTAACCATAATAATCTTAAAATAATTGGATTAAAAAGAGATCTAATCAAATTAAATATTATTATAGTATTATGTCTCTTAGTTGCTACATCTAAAGAAATAATCTTACAGATAATATCTTCAAAACAATCATCTATGACTTCTATCTGCACAAATTTAATTTTCTTGACTATGTTTCTTATTTTTTGACAAAGTCTTTGTCTATGAAACAAGTTGAGACTCTTGAATCTAATAAAATAAAAATTTTATGATTTTTAGGTCCTAAAAATATATCTATTATAAAACAAGGTAAGGGATCTAAGAAAAGAATATGACCTTTAGAAGGTATTGTATATGATTATAACTGCATGATCCTTATTGTACTTGAAATAATTTGTTTTTTGACATATTGTCTTCTTTAGCGACTATACTACTCATTTTGTGATTGTGTTGCTTCTTTGGATAATGTTGAGTAGTATGCTTAGCTTTTCCACAATATAAAGACAAATTCTTTTAATGACGTCAAGTTGTTTTCTGTTTAATGAGAGGTTTAAAATGTATCATATCAATTTGCATTGGTTTTGGCTTAATCAAATAAGTTTTTAAAAACTCAAGAGTTTTTGTCATTAATTGACTTGTTTTTTTTCAGCCAAATTTATGTTCTTGATGTCTTTCAAACAATCAATTGTCATATGTAATAGCTTTAGTAATAAATTGTTCCAAAGAATTTATTTTTGACATTGTTAATAACAAATCTTTGACATTATCCTTCAACCCATAATAAAATTGATTGATAAGAGTTTTATTATTTTATTTCATATTGCAAGCAAAGTTTTGGAATTTTGTAGCATATATTGTGGCTAACTATAATCTTTGTTACAAAAAAAAGAGCTTGATCTTTGCTATTCTTTTTTAATCACTTTCTCCAAATGTGGCCATAAATACTTTGAAGAAAGATTTCAAATCATAAAAAAATTGTAAATCTTTTTCCATCAAAGGTGCAAACTAAAAAAAAGTTATATTTGAGGAGTTATGAGGAAAATTGTGGTCAGATCCAGAGTTGTTAGAAGGCAAAATTAAATAAGAAGAATAGAACCTATAACTCAAGTTTGGAGAGGAATTTTAGAGCAATAATTGGAGGGTGTTTACAACATGAGAAAAGCTATAAGTCTATCAAATTTCAGCACTTAGGTCTTCTTTAATGAAGAGCAATGAAGGTGTGAAGCAAAAGGGGTGTAGAATTGAAGGCTGTAAGAAGGGGTAACTTTGACAACGTGGTTTCTCTAACCACACTAGATATGATCAAAATTTTTTTGGAGTTTGATTCTTTACTTCCTTAAATATCTTGTGTCCAAATTTTTCTTTAATTGATATGATATCCTAGGATTTATGAGTAAAATTGAGGGCAGGTCTCTAAAGGCAGAATATATTAGGGTTCAAAAAGTATGTTTTTTTAAATATAAATTCTTCAATTTTATGAACTTTTATGGATCTTATCTTACACTTGATTAACTAGAGGCACAAAAGACCCTGTGTTTCTTAGGACTAAGACTCTCACCACGATAATGGCACAATCATTCTTATATAGGTAGGATATAGAATGATCGTACGCCAATCGACATCAGTAATTAAAGGTGGTAGTAACAATTGGTAGAGTAGTGAATTGTGTCGAATGGATAGGACCAATTGTTAGTGGTTTTAACCACTATCAAGGCAATTAGAATGATATAGAGATGACCAACTGGAAGTAACAAATCTAATACTTGGCGTTGAGATTTGATGATGAGGAGTGGATGATTAAGGGAATTGAAGTGAGCAAGGAGCACGTCAGTGAAGCAATAGCGATGGACATCCATCCATCAGTGTATTTTTATACCTATTAGTACCTACAGGCTCACTTGACAATGTTAATGCAGGCCTTATCTCTAACTATGATTGGCCCTTTCAATGTGGATGAGACATGTCGATTAATGAGTGCGCAAATGTTGTAGATTAAATCGCAAGCACTATTAGGCATGGATCTGCAGCTCAACAATTGGAGTGTACCACAACTGATTAACAAGGGAGACAATCGGTATTTAGGCAAGTATGATAATTTCTTCATGTGGCCAGAGCATGAATTGGATTTTTTTTATTTAGGAAGCCTTATTGTGGATTGGGAAGGATTTTGGAAGCCAATCAGAGGCACTGTTACATTCAATAGAACAATTAATCCAAAAAGAGAGCCATCTAAGTTAGCCTCGAGTTCCAGACTTGGTAGAGACGAACTTGAGGTGGTGCAAGACACCATGACGCTATAGATGGCTATCAAATGCATGTCTAGACACAACATGGTATAATTGGTGTGAAATGGAGGGAGATTGGGATATGATGGAGAAGTGTGTTTGGAATTATAGATTGTTTTTTTACTAAACATTGCAACCATTATAACCCTATGTATTTTTATCAAGCTATTTTTTGCAGAGTCTCAGATAATTAATATCAAGAATTTTAAATTATCATTGATCCTCAATTGGATGCTTGACAATCCCAACATGGCCACTTGATTATTAAAATAAAATACCTATTAGCGAGGCGCATACAAATTTTTGAATTGATGTATTCAATCCAATTTTTAATTGAAGCGCATAATGCGGTTATAGATGAGTTTAAAAGCAATTGATATGTAGCAATGGAGCAATTCCACCAAATATAGAGGACCAGTGAGTATGACTTCCACAAGAATAAATACCAAACTCTCTATAGAAAAATAGATAAGCACAATAGAAAAGTGCGAGCAATTGGATGTGACTAGATTATAAAGATGTCGATGGAGTAGTGTGATGAGTCCTCGACATATATGGTGGATTATGTTTTATCGAGTGGAGCATCTTCATCAAAGCATTGATGGAGAAATTGGATATACATTTATTTTGCAGGGGCACAAAAGACTAAGAAGAGGGCTATGTGAGCTTTGGACCTATTGGTTCTTTAGGTGATTTTTTCTTTTTCTTTTTCTTTTTTTTATAATAATTATTTATAATTAACTATTGATGGAAGTAATTTAATATTTTATCAGGATTAATTATCAATAGTTTTAGGTTAGTGAGATTAGAGGGTAAGTAGCAATAGGATAGCAAGGGACGCTTAGTAGAAGAATTGATTGGGAGCAAGTAAGTGTTGCGATTGGTGAGACTGCCTTCTTTTATAGTCAAGGAGGAACCGATTGAAAGACAGTGTACCTTGAGAAAAGGAGCTCTTGTGAGTGAGTGCCAAAAAGGCCACGTAATTTTTATTTTATATAATATTAATATAAATTAATATAAGGCTGGAATTATATTAAAATGTGATAAGCGATTGTATAAGTGAATGTTGCTATTGAATAAAGTCTATGGTATATGAGTTGATTGATTAATGTGTACATGCGATTGAATGCCGGATTGGGAGATGTGAAGTTGTTGAGAGATTTGTGGTGACCTGAGTAGAAGCAATTGATGAAAGATTATTACAGAAGCAAAAGTAATTGATTATTTGAGTGAAATCAGAGAATGGTGAGCAATTGGTTAATACATGAGTGAATAATTGAGAAAATAAGTAAAGCCTATGAATAAGCAAGAGAATAATTGGAGTGAATCGATGAAAATTTTGAGTAGAGATTGGAATGTGTGTGAAACAATTGGAATTATAAGAATATTGTTAATCAATTGAAGTAATGAATACAAATTAAAATTACATAGATGCTTGAAATTGGGATCAATGTATGATAATTGAAAAAATCTAATTGGCCTAAAGAGAGGATTGAGTGGAACAGAGTACAATCAATGAAAAATATAACAATTAAAAAATGGATTATGAGAAATTAATTAGCTTAGCATTAATTAGATTGCCAATTGGAAATTAAGCATGGGAGCAATGCATCAAAGCCAAACTAATTTAACGTTCCACCTATTAGAGGGAATTGGATTGAAGTGAAGGCAAATGAAGTAATAGAGCAATAAATTAATAGACACAGTGTTGTACCAAAAAAGAAGGATGTTGTACCGATTAAAGAAGAGTAGTGAATTTAAAACAATGCCAAAGAAGCTTTCAACCCAATTGGTTAATTCATAACATATATTATAGACAATGCTATAGAATTTAGAGTGAGGATAAAGTTCCTCTTTAGCTTTAAAAATATACAAACCCATTGGTTAATCATACCTTAAATCACATATGGAACTTTGAAAATAGTCATCTGCCTCTTTACAAACAAATCCCTACCATTGGAAGTAAACTCCTATTGATAAAAAACCTCTATAACAGGGGCTTCAAGTAGAGAAGACATTCCAAGATCTCAAGATGGCATTTATCACAACTTCAATCTTAGTGCATCTAGACTTTACAAAAGTATTTTATATAAAGACTAATACTTCAAATTTTTCACTAAGAGTCGTATTTTTATAAATGGATATAGATGATAAATTCTATTCTATTATATTTTATTTTTGAAAGTTTTTTATTGTCCAAATTAATTAAAAAATCCACAATAAGGAATTTTTTTGCTATTGTGGATTCTTCTTAAGAATAGCATTATTTTTTTAAAAGAGCAATGCATCCCATAATTATATACACAGATCACAAGAACTTGAAATATTTTATACCAGCTTGGATTTTTTTATTGCTGCTAAGCTCAATAAAAAATATCATTATCTCAATTTAACTTTGTTATCACTTATCAACTTGGAAAGCAATAAGAGTTATCAAATATTTTATCAAAAAAATCATATCTTGTATCAAGGACAAGAGAGGCAACGTTTATATAATAATATGTAACTTTGTTGAAGTTAGAACAATTTTGCCTTTGTGCCATTATTACATTGGCACCTATTACAGTTTCTTTGATGAGATGTATGTTGCAACTACTAATGATGCTTTAATCCTTGATATCAAGGGTTGCTTCAATAAAAATATTAATAAGTTCAAGCTTGAAAAAGACCTATATTTTAATGAATATTTGTTTATTCTAAAAAGACCAACATGACTACAAGTTCTTCAATCTTATCATGACTTTTCAATTGCAGGTTACTTTAAATTTAACAAGACTTTGGAACTTATTTCTTGAGATTTTTGGTGGCTTCAAATGTGAAATGCTGTAAAAGACTTTGTGCTCTCTTATAACATTTTTTCAAGATTCAAGAATCCTTAAGCTAATCCTTATGGACTCTTATAGCCCTTGCCTATTCCAAGGCGGTTATGGTCTTCTATCTTGATGGATTTTATCACGGATCTACCACCATCTAATTCATTAGATAATATTCTTATAGTAGTTGATTGACTCACAAAGATGGCTTATTTTATTCCTTGTAAGAAGATTGCTTCTAGTGAAGAAATGACAAGGCTCTTTTTTAATAATATGTATTGATATCATAGTCTATCAAATGATATTGTATTTGATTGAGGATGCTAATTCATATCTAAGTATTAGAAATGCCTCTTTGAAATATTGAAGATGGATATTTAATTTTCTTTGGCTTTCTATCTTCAAACTAACAGCCACATAAAATGAATTAATCAAGTTTTAGAATAGTATTTATAATGCAGCATCAACTATCAGCAAGACAATTGATTCTTATATCTACCATTAGTAGAGTTTGTTTATAATAATATTATTCATGATTTAATTCAATAAACACCATTTTATTCCAAATGTAGGTACCATTCAAAGCTTAATCTATAGAATATGTCAAAGAACAATAATCCAACAGCCTCAGGATTTACAAAGCATCTATCGTAATATCAAACAACCTTGAAGCTTCAATTACAAGTAGCTCAAGATGCTTACAAGACATTTATAAATAAATTCAGGAATCAATTGCTTACTTTTCAAATTAGAGATAAAGTATAGTTTCTTTGATAGAACATCAAGACCAAGCAGCCATGCGATAAGTTGGACTATCAGAGGTTAGGAACATTTTCCATCCAAAAGTTAATTAATTCAATGGTATATCACTTAGAACTATTATTTTCTATAAAGGTATATTTAATTTTCCATATTTTTCTTTTAGAACCTTATAGGAAGTTACATATTTTGGAAAGAATACAACAATTGCCACCTAATATTGAAATCAAAGATCATGAAGAATATAAGGTCAAAAAGGTACTTGATTCATAGCAAAGATGGGACAAATTGGAATATTTTATTCATTAATTTGACTATGATATCAATAAGCATACATAAGAACTAGCTAAAAATCTCACCAATATGCTCCCAAAAGATATAAATTTTTTATTGATTCTATTTCTATAAATCCAAATGTGTTTGATAATAATTTTTTGGTGAAGATTGGATTCGAGGAATATCTATAGGAAGGAAAAAATCAAACCAAAGCCTTCATCAGTATATAGGTATCTATTCTAAGATAGAATAGAGTTGTAGAAGCAAATGAGTCAACATATCAAACCTTCAAGTATGAAAAAATTTAGCAGAATAAGATTTAGAAGATTCACTTGCTATACAAGCTTCAAACAAATTAATATAGTTTTCACAACCTTCAATTGAGCAAAGTAACAATGATACATTTCAACACCAAATATGACCACAGTTGGAGCCATTAGGAGCAACATCCAACCATGTAAGTTTTGATTCCAATATTTGAGTTTTGGTGATATTACTTGAGTTTGAAAAGATAAATCTTTTTGAGCCTAAGATCTTGTTTGGAAGTTGTTTTGAAGGCTGCAATGAAGATCAGATCTTTGGATGGAATGTTTCAATAACAGAGATATTAACTCAAGGCCATAGGTAATTTTTTTGAAGATTAATGGAATCTATTATCTAAGAATAGATAACATAATATATAGCTTCATTGATACAATGTATTTTTGACTTTCTATATATATAAAAAGATTTTCAAAGGTATGAGCTCCTCTTGAAACTTATTATCAGAGAAGGGAGTGATATTAAAGATATACACTTTAAAATTTTACAGATCCTTCTAGAATATTTTAGAGATTTTTTAATTAGTGAAGGTCAGTTGCAAAGCTTCCTAATTGGTGGAAGTAGCTCAAAAAGCTTTGTAGTTAGTAGAAGGAGCTCAAGAAACTTCCAAGTTGGTAGAAAGAGCTCGAGAAGCTTCTTAGTTTGATAGAAGCCGCTCAAGAAGCTTCCTAGACATGGATATATATTGGAGTTGAGGTTGAAGAGTTCTTTAGTCTCAACAATGCATCTCTTGGAATTCTAGCTCACCTTTCTTGATGTTGTTTATGTACTCATCTAGATAATTCAAGTTCTTGTCAATTTCTTCTTAAAATCTTTTTTAATTCAAGTCTCTTATTTTATATTCTTATATCCTTAATAACTTCTTCTATTTCGATTTTTTATTATTATTTATTTTAATACGTACCAATAGTAATTATTTTTTTTTTAATAAATTGATATATAAAGTTCAATAAGAGACATGTAGAATATATGATATATCTTCATTAATTGTTATAATTATAATCAATATATAATTAAATTAATCTATTTTTAGATATTAAATAAGCCAAGTCTTCAATAGTACAACTTCTCACAAGGTTGATTGGTCTTAATATTACAACAAAGTAATATCTTATTACTAAATTTGTATAGAGATTTTTTAAAAAAAAATCAATATTTTTTTTTTAATCTTTCTTAAGCCTCTTTTAATTGTATCTTTATTATTACATAATACTACTATTTATTATGCCAAATCCTCTACTGTTAGATTTTTAACTTTTAAATAATAAAAAATATCAAATTATGAATAATCAAAATAAATAAAAAAAATAGACTTTATTGACTAGAAGAATATATTTTATTATTATATAGAAATTTTATTAATAGCAAGAAAATTGTCTAATTGTCTTGGTGATAGTTGATGGTATATCGCAAATTTCTTCTAATATTTAATTCACACATTTGATTTATTTATTATTTTGATAATAAAATATTAAAGATAATTCTATATCAACTTTTAATATGTTGAAGAATTCTTAATACAAATTGAGGTCTTTAATCAAATATAATATCATTTAAAAATTTATAATATTAATAGATATTATTAAAAAAAAATTGATTGTTTCTTCACTTGTAATAGTTTTTGTACAACATACAAAATATGCCATTTTGATTAGATAATTTACCATTATAAAAATAAAATTGTAAGACTTTGAGACTAAAATATTTGTAATTAAATCTATTAAAACAAATGACTAAAATTACTTTAGAATAGGTAAGGATTAAAGAAATTTATAGAATCAATGATATAGAATCTTAGTTTTACAATAAACATCACAAGATTGAACAAATGCTTTAACAACTTCTTACATTTGAAGCCATAAAAAATCTTTTGAAATAAGTTTCAAAATTTTGTTATATCTAAAGACTCTTATTGCTAAAAAGTCATGTTGTGCTTGTAGTGCATGTAATTGTGCTTGACCTTTACATGCACTACAAGAAAAATATATAAATCCCTTTCATAATAAAGAATGTGGTCTTTGAATTCAAATTTATTAGAATTATTATGAAGGTTATTTTGAACATCAAGAACAATAAGGTCCATTGACATATTTGAACAAACTTCATCAAAAAAAATAGTGTCAACTAGCATTGTTGATTTAATGTATTAAAGATATAATTGTTCTAGTTTCAAAAGAAGAATTTATTGTTGATCATAAGTGGCATCCCTTTCTATTTTTTTGTAAGGTGAGAATATCTATACAAGGCATTTCATAAGTCTTATTTTTTTTTAGGACAATATGTAATATTAAATACAAATTTTGACTAAGACATGCTCCAATTGGCTTAGCAATAATTTAAGACACGTATTGATATGAAATACTCAAGATTATTATGATTGGTATAAATTATGATTAATTAAAAAGTATCCTCTAGGTAATGATATTATTCTTAGAATAAATCTATAATAATAAGAAATTATTTATCATTAATCTTATAATTAATCTCAACTATTAAATTTTTTTTTGAATAAAAGGTAATAGAATGAAGTCTATTATTTGCATCCATTTATGATATAATTACACCTAATGTAAATTTTGATGTATATTTAAAAATAAAAATAAAATAAAATAAAAATAAATAAACTTCAAAAAATCTGGACAATATAAAATAGGAACTAAAATAAAAGCTATTTTCAAATCTTTTAATGTTACTTCAATATCTTTATTTTATTCTAATTATTCTTTAGAAGTTAATTCTATAAGCAAAGTAGCAACTTAAAAAAAATTCTTGATAAATATTTAATAATAATTTATAAATTCTAAAAAATAGAATTATTTATTACCAATGCAAATTGATGCAATATATTTTAAAGCTCTCATCAAATAGAAAATGACTTATTATTATTTAAAGGATTTGTGCTTATATTGTGGAGAAGCTAAATATACTACTCAATATTATCCAAAGAAGCAATACAATCACAAAATGAGAAGTATAGTCGCTAAAGAAAATATGTCAAAAAATAAATTATTCTAGCTACAATAGGGGCCGTGAGGTTAGAAATATATACAACACCTTGTAAAGATTATATTCTTTCTTCACATCCCTCACCTTGTTTTATAATAGATGTGTTTTTAGGACCTAAAAATTAAAAAATCTTTATTTTATTTGATTCAAGAATTTTAATTTTTTTTATAAACAATACTTTGTTAAAATATAAAAAATATCTCTAATCAAGAAAATTAAATCTATATATATAGAAGTTATAGATAGTCATTTGTTGTCTTTTGAAGATGTTATCCACAAGATTATTCCTTTAGATGTAGCAACTAGGAGACATAATAGCGTAGTAATATCTAATGTAATTAGATTTTTTTTCAATCTAATTATTTTAGGATTATTATGGTTAGAAAAATATAATCCTTGAATAGATTAGACTTCTTATAATCTTGATTTTTTTTTATAGCTTAATTCAAAAATCCATTAATCAAATAGATATATATAATTTTAATACATCCAAATGCTTATTGATAAGTGCAAAAGCTCTCATATATGCCGAAAAAGAAGGACCATCTTTTGTTATATATGCCACATCCATTTTTGGTGTTGAAAAGATTATAAGTAGTATTTTTAGTCAATATAAAGATTTCTAAGATATTTTTTAACAAAAAATATAGGTATTATTTTAAAGTATTGGCCTTATGATTATTCAATCGATCTTCAAAAAGAAGCTCAATTACCATTTTGACCAATCTATAGTTTATTATAGAACAAGTTGATTGTATTGAAGGAATATATTAATGTGAACTTAGCTAAGAATTTCATACACCATTCAAAGTCTCTAATAGGAGCTCCTATCTTATTTTTGAAGTAAAAAGACAAATTATTGTGGATGTGCATAGATTATTGAGGACTTAATTAGATTACCATAAAAAATAAGTATCCTTTATTTTTTATTTTAGGACTTTTTGATTAATTGAATAAAGCTAAGATCTATATAAAAATAGGTCTACAATGAATATATAATTTGGTCTACATCAAAGAAGGAAATAAATGAAAAATTTCATTTTGAACAAGATATGGACACTTTGAATGTAATGTTATGTCTTTTGGACTCACAAACATATCAATTGCTTTTCAACATTTCATAAATGATATTTTTTTATGAATTCCTAAATAAACTTGTTGTCTATTATCTAAATGATATTTTAATCTACTCTAAGAATGTAAAAGAATATAAATTATATGTTTTTTGTATATTACAAAAATTTAGAAATACAAAATTATGTGCCAAAATAGAAAAAAAGTGTATTTCACATTATTTAAGTTGACTTCTTATGATAAATCATTTTAAATAATAGTCTCAATATGGATTCTAAAAAAATAAAAATAAATATGAAATAGAAGATTCTAAAAATAATAAGAGATGTGCAATATTTTTTGAGATTTGCCAATTATTATCGAATGTTCATTTGAAAGACTATGATATCAATACATATTGTTAAAAAAGAGCCTTGTCATTTCTTCACTAGAAGCAATCTTCTTACAAGGAATAAAATAAGCCATCTTTGTGAGTCAATCAACTACTATAAGAATATTATCTAATGAATTAGATGGTGGTAGATCCGTGATAAAATCCATCAAGATAGAAGACCATAACCGCCTTGGAATAGGCAAGGGCTATAAGAGTCCATAAGGATTAGCTTAAGGATTCTTGAATCTTGAAAAAATGTTATAAGAGAGCACAAAGTCTTTTACAGCATTTCACATTTGAAGCCACCAAAAATCTCAAGAAATAAGTTCCAAAGTCTTGTTAAATTTAAAGTAACCTGCAATTGAAAAGTCATGATAAGATTGAAGAACTTGTAGTCATGTTGGTCTTTTTAGAATAAACAAATATTCATTAAAATATAGGTCTTTTTCAAGCTTGAACTTATTAATATTTTTATTGAAGCAACCCTTGATATCAAGGATTAAAGCATCATTAGTAGTTGCAACATACATCTCATCAAAGAAACTGTAATAGGTGCCAATGTAATAATGGCACAAAGGCAAAATTGTTCTAACTTCAACAAAGTTACATATTATTATATAAACGTTGCCTCTCTTGTCCTTGATACAAGATATGATTTTTTTGATAAAATATTTGATAACTCTTATTGCTTTCCAAGTTGATAAGTGATAACAAAGTTAAATTGAGATAATGATATTTTTTATTGAGCTTAGCAGCAATAAAAAAATCCAAGCTGGTATAAAATATTTCAAGTTCTTGTGATCTGTGTATATAATTATGGGATGCATTGCTCTTTTAAAAAAATAATGCTATTCTTAAGAAGAATCCACAATAGCAAAAAAATTCCTTATTGTGGATTTTTTAATTAATTTGGACAATAAAAAACTTTCAAAAATAAAATATAATAGAATAGAATTTATCATCTATATCCATTTATAAAAATACGACTCTTAGTGAAAAATTTGAAGTATTAGTCTTTATATAAAATACTTTTGTAAAGTCTAGATGCACTAAGATTGAAGTTGTGATAAATGCCATCTTGAGATCTTGGAATGTCTTCTCTACTTGAAGCCCCTGTTATAGAGGTTTTTTATCAATAGGAGTTTACTTCCAATGGTAGGGATTTGTTTGTAAAGAGGCAGATGACTATTTTCAAAGTTCCATATGTGATTTAAGGTATGATTAACCAATGGGTTTGTATATTTTTAAAGCTAAAGAGGAACTTTATCCTCACTCTAAATTCTATAGCATTGTCTATAATATATGTTATGAATTAACCAATTGGGTTGAAAGCTTCTTTGGCATTGTTTTAAATTCACTACTCTTCTTTAATCGGTACAACATCCTTCTTTTTTGGTACAACACTGTGTCTATTAATTTATTGCTCTATTACTTCATTTGCCTTCACTTCAATCCAATTCCCTCTAATAGGTGGAACGTTAAATTAGTTTGGCTTTGATGCATTGCTCCCATGCTTAATTTCCAATTGGCAATCTAATTAATGCTAAGCTAATTAATTTCTCATAATCCATTTTTTAATTGTTATATTTTTCATTGATTGTACTCTGTTCCACTCAATCCTCTCTTTAGGCCAATTAGATTTTTTCAATTATCATACATTGATCCCAATTTCAAGCATCTATGTAATTTTAATTTGTATTCATTACTTCAATTGATTAACAATATTCTTATAATTCCAATTGTTTCACACACATTCCAATCTCTACTCAAAATTTTCATCGATTCACTCCAATTATTCTCTTGCTTATTCATAGGCTTTACTTATTTTCTCAATTATTCACTCATGTATTAACCAATTGCTCACCATTCTCTGATTTCACTCAAATAATCAATTACTTTTGCTTCTGTAATAATCTTTCATCAATTGCTTCTACTCAGGTCACCACAAATCTCTCAACAACTTCACATCTCCCAATCCGGCATTCAATCGCATGTACACATTAATCAATCAACTCATATACCATAGACTTTATTCAATAGCAACATTCACTTATACAATCGCTTATCACATTTTAATATAATTCCAGCCTTATATTAATTTATATTAATATTATATAAAATAAAAATTACGTGGCCTTTTTGGCACTCACTCACAAGAGCTCCTTTTCTCAAGGTACACTGTCTTTCAATCGGTTCCTCCTTGACTATAAAAGAAGGCAGTCTCACCAATCGCAACACTTACTTGCTCCCAATCAATTCTTCTACTAAGCGTCCCTTGCTATCCTATTGCTACTTACCCTCTAATCTCACTAACCTAAAACTATTGATAATTAATCCTGATAAAATATTAAATTACTTCCATCAATAGTTAATTATAAATAATTATTATAAAAAAAAGAAAAAGAAAAAGAAAAAATCACCTAAAGAACCAATAGGTCCAAAGCTCACATAGCCCTCTTCTTAGTCTTTTGTGCCCCTGCAAAATAAATGTATATCCAATTTCTCCATCAATGCTTTGATGAAGATGCTCCACTCGATAAAACATAATCCACCATATATGTCGAGGACTCATCACACTACTCCATCGACATCTTTATAATCTAGTCACATCCAATTGCTCGCACTTTTCTATTGTGCTTATCTATTTTTCTATAGAGAGTTTGGTATTTATTCTTGTGGAAGTCATACTCACTGGTCCTCTATATTTGGTGGAATTGCTCCATTGCTACATATCAATTGCTTTTAAACTCATCTATAACCGCATTATGCGCTTCAATTAAAAATTGGATTGAATACATCAATTCAAAAATTTGTATGCGCCTCGCTAATAGGTATTTTATTTTAATAATCAAGTGGCCATGTTGGGATTGTCAAGCATCCAATTGAGGATCAATGATAATTTAAAATTCTTGATATTAATTATCTGAGACTCTGCAAAAAATAGCTTGATAAAAATACATAGGGTTATAATGGTTGCAATGTTTAGTAAAAAAACAATCTATAATTCCAAACACACTTCTCCATCATATCCCAATCTCCCTCCATTTCACACCAATTATACCATGTTGTGTCTAGACATGCATTTGATAGCCATCTATAGCGTCATGGTGTCTTGCACCACCTCAAGTTCGTCTCTACCAAGTCTGGAACTCGAGGCTAACTTAGATGGCTCTCTTTTTGGATTAATTGTTCTATTGAATGTAACAGTGCCTCTGATTGGCTTCCAAAATCCTTCCCAATCCACAATAAGGCTTCCTAAATAAAAAAAATCCAATTCATGCTCTGGCCACATGAAGAAATTATCATACTTGCCTAAATACCGATTGTCTCCCTTGTTAATCAGTTGTGGTACACTCCAATTGTTGAGCTGCAGATCCATGCCTAATAGTGCTTGCGATTTAATCTACAACATTTGCGCACTCATTAATCGACATGTCTCATCCACATTGAAAGGGCCAATCATAGTTAGAGATAAGGCCTGCATTAACATTGTCAAGTGAGCCTGTAGGTACTAATAGGTATAAAAATACACTGATGGATGGATGTCCATCGCTATTGCTTCACTGACGTGCTCCTTGCTCACTTCAATTCCCTTAATCATCCACTCCTCATCATCAAATCTCAACGCCAAGTATTAGATTTGTTACTTCCAGTTGGTCATCTCTATATCATTCTAATTGCCTTGATAGTGGTTAAAACCACTAACAATTGGTCCTATCCATTCGACACAATTCACTACTCTACCAATTGTTACTACCACCTTTAATTACTGATGTCGATTGGCGTACGATCATTCTATATCCTACCTATATAAGAATGATTGTGCCATTATCGTGGTGAGAGTCTTAGTCCTAAGAAACACAGGGTCTTTTGTGCCTCTAGTTAATCAAGTGTAAGATAAGATCCATAAAAGTTCATAAAATTGAAGAATTTATATTTAAAAAAACATACTTTTTGAACCCTAATATATTCTGCCTTTAGAGACCTGCCCTCAATTTTACTCATAAATCCTAGGATATCATATCAATTAAAGAAAAATTTGGACACAAGATATTTAAGGAAGTAAAGAATCAAACTCCAAAAAAATTTTGATCATATCTAGTGTGGTTAGAGAAACCACGTTGTCAAAGTTACCCCTTCTTACAGCCTTCAATTCTACACCCCTTTTGCTTCACACCTTCATTGCTCTTCATTAAAGAAGACCTAAGTGCTGAAATTTGATAGACTTATAGCTTTTCTCATGTTGTAAACACCCTCCAATTATTGCTCTAAAATTCCTCTCCAAACTTGAGTTATAGGTTCTATTCTTCTTATTTAATTTTGCCTTCTAACAACTCTGGATCTGACCACAATTTTCCTCATAACTCCTCAAATATAACTTTTTTTTAGTTTGCACCTTTGATGGAAAAAGATTTACAATTTTTTTATGATTTGAAATCTTTCTTCAAAGTATTTATGGCCACATTTGGAGAAAGTGATTAAAAAAGAATAGCAAAGATCAAGCTCTTTTTTTTGTAACAAAGATTATAGTTAGCCACAATATATGCTACAAAATTCCAAAACTTTGCTTGCAATATGAAATAAAATAATAAAACTCTTATCAATCAATTTTATTATGGGTTGAAGGATAATGTCAAAGATTTGTTATTAACAATGTCAAAAATAAATTCTTTGGAACAATTTATTACTAAAGCTATTACATATGACAATTGATTGTTTGAAAGACATCAAGAACATAAATTTGGCTGAAAAAAAACAAGTCAATTAATGACAAAAACTCTTGAGTTTTTAAAAACTTATTTGATTAAGCCAAAACCAATGCAAATTGATATGATACATTTTAAACCTCTCATTAAACAGAAAACAACTTGACGTCATTAAAAGAATTTGTCTTTATATTGTGGAAAAGCTAAGCATACTACTCAACATTATCCAAAGAAGCAACACAATCACAAAATGAGTAGTATAGTCGCTAAAGAAGACAATATGTCAAAAAACAAATTATTTCAAGTACAATAAGGATCATGCAGTTATAATCATATACAATACCTTCTAAAGGTCATATTCTTTTCTTAGATCCCTTACCTTGTTTTATAATAGATATATTTTTAGGACCTAAAAATCATAAAATTTTTATTTTATTAGATTCAAGAGTCTCAACTTGTTTCATAGACAAAGACTTTGTCAAAAAATAAGAAACATAGTCAAGAAAATTAAATTTGTGCAGATAGAAGTCATAGATGATTGTTTTGAAGATATTATCTGTAAGATTATTTCTTTAGATGTAGCAACTAAGAGACATAATACTATAATAATATTTAATTTGATTAGATCTCTTTTTAATCCAATTATTTTAAGATTATTATGGTTAAAAATATATAATCTTTAAATAGATTAGACTTCTTATAATCTTGATTTTTCTTATAGTTTAATCTAAAAATCTATTAGTCAAGTAGATATACATAATTCTAATACATCCAAATTCTTACTCATAAATACAAAAGCTTTCATACATGCAACAAAAGAAAGATCATATTTTGTTATATATGCCACATCCATTTTTGATGTTAAAAAGACTACAAGTGATATTCCTAGCAAGTATCAAGATTTCTAAGATATTTTTAAAAAAATAAAAATATTCTTTCAAAGCATCAACCTTATAATTTTTCAAGCGATCTCCAAGAAGAAGCTCAATCACCATTTCGACCAATCTATAGTTTATTACAAAACGAGTTGGCTGCATTGAAGGAATATATTGACGTTGTCATATAATAACACGGCCATTAGGTGAAAGAAAGAAGGAATGAATAAAATATATAAGAGCTTAAATAAAAATATTTTAGCAAATTATCTTAGAATTATAGATAATAGAGAAGAAAGTAGAAAAAAGTTAAAAGAATAATGCTACTTTTTTATAGAAGAGACTTCTATTTACTTTGTATGGCCATAAATAAGACAAAATAAAGTATATTAAAAAAATAAATTATATAAGCATCTTTAGAAAAGAGTTAAGGTGAGATTTTAGAAAAATTTACCTTAAAAATCTTAGAATTGATACCTGGAGAGGACCGGTTATGAGCTTGGATCAAAATCAGACCTTGAGGTACAAAACCACATGCCTATGGCGGATTGAAGATTCTTTTGCAAATCAAAGAATGGAATTAGAGAGCAGACTTAAAAGAATATATTTTAATATTAATTTGGAGTGATTTGAAGAAGAATTGGCTTTGTAAGAACTTTGCAAAATCAAGGTTGTATCAAGTGACTTTGGATCTTGTGAAGTAAAGACGGATTTACAACTTTGAGCATTCCGCAAGTTTGATTTTAGATCTATAAGTGAAAATTTGAGGATTTGTGATTGGAGCTGTGATTAATATATATTATAAGTTTGAGCTAGATCAAATAGTTTAATTGGGAGTTATTAGAGTTTAAGCATGCTAAAGTTTCAAAGTTGAAGTTTGAAGGTCAGTGAGGATTTCTTAGATATTTAGCAATTTATTAGTTGGATTGAGATAAGAATTTCTTATATAGGTAGTAGACTAGATTTTTTTTTATTTATGTATGAAATTTGAAAGAAATTGAATAATTGTCACAAATATAAGATTTACTCCAATAAATAATCTAAATAATACAGACCAATAGAAGTAGGTAAAATAAGTTGATTTGATAATATCTGATAGAGTAGCTTTTTAGAAGCTTCATAGACGTGGAATCACCTTTATACATGTCTATAGGTGATTGATAGGTTAAAAACTTGGTCAACAAGCTAGCCACATAGTGCACATATTGGTAGCTTGTGGAACAAGCTGGCCATGTGTCACACATGTTGGTAGCTTACAAAACAAGCCAAGTACGTGGCGCACATGTTGGTAGCTTGTGGAACAAGCTAGCCATGTATCACACATGTTGGTAGCTTGCGGAACAAGCCAAATACGTGGCGCACATGTAGAAAACTTGTCGTGCAAGTTTGACACGTGTCTTACAAATTAGACATGTGTATGAAGTCTTATAGAATATCGCCATGTAGCTCTTAGTTAGATAGTATTTATAGAAGCAAGAATGAAGCCCTCTTCACTCTTGTCAATTCATTTCCTGATTCTAGTCTAATTTCAAGAGTCTTCATGTTTCTAGTCTTTGGTAATAGTCATTCCAATTTTCTTTGAATATACATACTTTCTTATTTCCATTTTGTGACTTTTACTTTGATATTGTTTTCATTACACTATGCATCTTTTTTTAGTTCATGTCCTTGATAGATTGACAAGAGTACACTTATAATATCATAGCTTTGTCTTGTCTTGATTAAGAGTGGATTATCCCTTTCTCTCGATAAGACACAAACATATTAGAAGTTGTGGATTATCCTCTTCTAAACTGATATTATTCCTAGTATTTTCTTTGTTCTCCCTTCTACTTATCTCGAGTGGTGTTAGATATTTTTTGAAGTATTATCATGGCAGAGCTTGCCAAAATGAAGAGTGCAATGGCACAAATGCAAGAGCAAATGAGAGAATTAATGCTTGCAATGCATCAACTCACTGTACCTCCACAAGAAGCAACAAGGTTATCAAATAATGAAGATATAGATATGGTTGGAGCTGCTTCAACATCTACACCAAGTCATATAATTCTTCCTCCATTGGAACATCGTCCAAACATCAGAGAATCAAAAATTGGTCTACTTGAGAAGTTTGATGGCACCAGATCCAAGTTTTGAGGATTCATCAACCAAGTTCAATTGGTGATTGAATTGCAACCGCAAAGTTTTCCAACTTCAGGATCGCAAGTCAGATTTATTGATACACTACTTTCAAGTTCTGTCTTATCTTGATTTTTATCTTTTTTGGAACGATGTGATCCAATATTGGATAATTTAGAAGTTTCTTTAGCAGAATCTTGATCTATGTATAGAAAACATGATACAACTCATGTTGCAATCAACAAGCTTCATATCCTACGACAAGGCAATGAATCAGTGACATTATATGCTTCACAATTTCAACAACTAGCAATCGATATCAAGTAAGATGATGCTGCACTCATCAATCAGTTTCTCTATGGATTACAATATGAAGTGAAGAAATTGATGTTGAACTTATTCGATCCTCAAACATTGAGTCAAGCAATAGACTTTGCGGTGAAATGTGATAATCGGCTTTTTGAATTTCGATCTGAAAGTCATACAAGAGAACTTGAGCGACATTATAATTCAGTAGCAGCACCAATGTCTTCTCAATATGTACCTTCAGAAGTCGAGGACATGCAAATTGATGCTATACGTTTCAAGCCGCTTACTGAACAAGAAAAGAATCGACGTCATCAAGAAGGATTATGCTTGTATTGTGGAGAACCTAAACACATTGCTCAAAATTGTCCAAAAAATGACGCAACCACAAGATGATGAGTACAACTGTCAAACAAGACAATATGTCGGAAAACGAGTTTGTCCAACCACAATAAGGACCGTGCGGCTGGGATCTTGTACAATTTCTAATGAAGGTCCTATCCTTTCTTCACAACCATCTCTTTGTTTTATAATAGATGTATATTTATGACCTAATAATTACAAAGCCTCTGCCTTAATAGATTCGGGAGCCTCGGCTTGCTTTTTAGATGAAGAATTTATTAAAAACCATAGAATATAAATAATACAAAAATCTAAACCCGTACACGTAGAAATCATAGATGGTCGTCTTTTATCTTCTAGAGATGTTATTCATGAAACACTTCCTCTAGATGTAATAGGAAATGGCCATAATAGTTGCGTAATTTTCAACATAATTAGATCTCCCTCTATTTCAATTATTCTAGGTCTATCATGGTTAAAAAAACACAACCCTTGAATAGATTAGATTTTTCGTACTCTGAACTTTTTTAAAAGTATAACTAATAATATAGTTAATCAAATAAGAAATCATAAATCTAGTAGAATTAAACCTGCTTTTGTAGATGCAAGAGCTTTCTTGCATGCTGCAAAAGAAGGATCACCTTTTGTCATTTATGCTACACATATTTCCAACGATGGAAAGACTTCAAGTAGCATTCCAAGTCAATATCAAGATTATCAAGACCGTTTTGAAAAAAAGAATGCAGATATTCTTCCAGAGCATCATCTATATGATTATTCAATCGACCTTAAAGAAGGAACTCAGCCACCATTTGGACCAATCTATAGTTTATCACAAGATGAATTGGCTGAATTCAAGGCGTATATTGACGAGAATTTGGCCAAGAATTTCATACGCCATTTTAAATCTCCAACAGGAGCTCCAATTCTATTTGTGAAGAAAAAAGATGGATCATTACGGATGTGTGTTGACTATCAAGGACTCAACAAGATCACAATCAAGAACAGATATCCATTATCTCTAATATCAGGACTCCTTGACCAGTTGAATCAAGCTAGGATCTATACAAAAATAGATTTAAGAGGAGCATACAATCTAGTACGCATCAAAGAAGGAGATGAATGAAAAACTGTATTTCAAACCAGGTACGGACATTTTGAATATAATGTCATGCCTTTTGGACTTACAAATGCACCAGCTACTTTCCACATCTCATAAATGATATTTTTCATGAATTCTTAAATAATTTGTCGTCTGCTACCTAGACGATATTTGATCTATTCTAAGAACGTAGAAATACATGTTTGTCAAGTATTACAAAAACGTAGAGATGCAGGATGTACGCCAAGATAGAAAAGTGTGTATTTACACTACTCAAGTTGATTTCTTAGGATACATCATTTCAAATGATGGTCTCATGATGGATTCTAAGAAAGTCCAGACAATCATGAATTGGAAGATTCCAAAGACGGTAAGAGATGTCCAATGCTTTTTGGAATTTACCAATTATTATCGGATCTTCATCAAAGACTTCTCTCGAATTGCGGCTCCACTTACATGTTTGACTTGTAAAGACAAACTCCAATGGAATTAAGAAGCGGAAGCAGCATTTGAAGCTTTGAAGACATCGTTTGTTTTTGCACCAATCTTATATCGTGTAGATTTTTCCAAAGCATTTTTTATGGAAACAGACGCATCAGACTTTGCCTTGGGTGTGATTTTATCATAAATGGGAACAGATGACAAACTTCATCCAGTAGCATTTCATTCAAGAAAATTCTCAACAACCAAGATCAATTATGAGATCCATGACAAAGAACTTCTTGCAATCATGGATTCTTTTCAAGAATGGCATCATTATCTAGAAGGCGCTTTGAGTCCAGTCACCGTTGTTGTACTGTAATTGCTTACAGTATGTAAAATCCACTCAAAATGCCTTATATGTTTATGAATCTAGATGTGTGTTAGAATAGTTAGTAAGTTAAATTAAAAATGGTTGATAGAAGAAACTTTATTTTATTTTATTTTACTTATTTTAGTTAGGATATTTAAAAATTATAAGATCTAAATGTTTAGTATGAAGCCTTGAGAGAAGGTGGGGACTTAAGGATGAAAATTTAAGCTAGTAAGAGGCTACTTGGGAGGGATGAAATCAAGCCATGGTCGGATGAAGGCAAGGAATAAGGAACTTCATCCCTATTGGTCGAATACCATGCCCAATGGGCTTTGAGGAGGCTGCCTGCGACCTTAACAAGGGTTTTCGGCGACTTCAAAAAGGGGATTCGCAATTTCAGAGGTAGGGTTGTAAAGTTTAGGGTTTTGGGTATAGTTTGAGAGGAAATTTTAGGCAATTTGGAGTTAGGGTGAAGAAGTTATACTTGTTCAAAGTTAAAGAGTGGATTTCATACATACTGTTACTCTTTTGGGATTTCGCGGAGTTGTACGGAGGCTTTTGGAGATCGGACAGTGCGGTTGGAAAGGTGATTTCAAGATCTACGTCTGTTACGAAGGAATTCTTAAGTTTTGAGTTTAGACGAAGGAGATATGAAGAGTTGAAGACAGCGCATCCAATTCCAAGGCAGTAAGTAGACCGTTTTGTTGATGGTGATGGGGTTTGCCATATCTTAAGTTTTTGGACGAATTTTTGTCTCAAAATTTCCAAAAAGGTGTATTATTGTGCTAAGAAGCTATACATCAAAGTTTCATAGCATTTGGACTTTTAGATTGTGAGATATGAAGAATTTAGTACACGGGTGTTTGTAAACAAGGGTTTAAAGCTACTGCTAGGGTTTTGGCGATATCTAAAGATCGATAATGAATCAACGGTTGAAATTTGTGGTGGTAGTTGTGAAGAATATATCAGTACTTCATGTAAATTTGGAATAGTTTTGGACGGTTGGATTAAAAGTTATGGGTTATTGAAGTTCGGGAAAAATTCCCTTCCTACGGGGGGAATGAGGGTTTAGAGTATTTTGTTATGTTTTGAGTGGTTTGAGGAAATTAGGCTTGTGTATTGGGTGTAATAGCCCTATGGAGATCTCTTTTATATAAAATTGGGGTTTTTATTATACTTGAATCTTGCTTGAGTAATTAGTGGCAGCCAGAAGCCCAACACTTTCTTGAGGCAGATTCTCTCTACCCCGACACCGTGTATACGGATCACAAGAACCTCGAGTATTTCATGTCGGCACGCGTGTTGAATCGTCGTCAAGCTTGTTGGAATATGTCTTTGTCAAGATTCGAGTTCATTATTACTTATTGGCCAGGAAAACAATAAGGTTTGTCTGATGTCTTTTTTAGGCGTTGTCGTGTTGTGGTTTGGCTACTATGTGAAAAAATTATACATGTATATTTAATGTACAATTTACTACTTAGCTAAATGAAAGTCATATCAATGGATTTTATTGGTTATAGGATGTGATTAGGTTGCTAGTTTAAAAAGGATCTATTAAAAGGATTATTATTAAGGTTTATACAACCTTATTTTCTTTTAGTAATGACTTTTGAAGTTAATTTTATATGGATAATAACTTGTGTATATCTTAAGTCACCTTTGTTAGACATTGGTGATCCTTAAGATCTTATTTACTTCTTTTATTTGGTGCTTAAAGCACCAAGTATATAAATCTTATAAGAAGAAGAGTTAGAAAAGGGTCTTTAGTGTAAAAAGGGTAGTTTGGCCATCCATGTGGATGAATAGAGGTGGATGATAGAAACCTCTATTCTAATTGGCCAAAAATCATGCCCAATGGGCTTCAAGGAGGCTGCCCGAGGGTTTATTAGGAGTTAGGGTTTGTTTTTCGGGGGGGAGTTGAACATCAGAGGCTAGGGTCATCAGGTTTAGGTTTTTGGGTATGGTTTAGGTGCAAATCTTGCATGATTTGGACTTTTAATGAAGAAGTTATAGGCGCTCAAAGTTAGGGTGTCGATTTTGGACCTACTGTCACTCTTTTGGATATATCTCGCGCATATAGAGAGCAATCAAAGATCAGCGACTAGGGTTGCAAAGCGCACTTTCTTGGCTACACTTTTCATGTACAGCTTGATAAAATCCAAACTAGGGTCAGGAAGATATTGCGAGTTGAAGTCAGTACTTGTAAGCTAAAGGCAGTAAGTGATTCTGCTTAACTAGCAGTTACAATTTGAGCTATATCTTAGTCAATTTGGTAGATTTTTGGCTCAAACTTTTCAGGAGTATATATGTTCATGTCACAAGACTATGTGCAAAACTTTTGTGGCATTAGAGTTTTGGGTTTGTGAGATATAGAGAAAATAGTGCTCGGGTGTCTCTGAGCTAGGGTTTTAAGCACCTGCTAGGGGTTTTGAGATATCGAACGATCGGAAGTATATTTGCAGTTGAATTTTTTTCTGGTAAAGCTTAAAGGTGAATTCTACCTTTCCTGAAAGTTTGAAGAAGACTGAACGGCTGGATCAGAAGATATGATTTTCTAAAGTTTGGAAAGAAAAACATCCTTTGCGGAAAAATATATTTTTAAGGATTTTGTTGCAAATTTGGACTTTTGTGTATACTAAAGTGTTTTGGGAGCCAAGACTTTATGGAGGTGTAAAAGGTGGATGTATAGAGCCATGATATGATTTTGGTATATAGATGAGTCTTTAAAAGGTTTTTAAGGATTTTCTACATATCATAGAGAAAACTTATGTACAAACCTACTTAAAAATAAGAGGTTTTAATCATACAAAACCTTTTTCTTATATTATCGTGTGTATTTGTCCTTCTTATTAAGGACAAATAACTCATTAGAGTTTAGCCAATAAATATTAAGTAAAATTCTCTACAGCTAGGTATCCGGTGTATTCCTAGATAGAAGTTCACGCCACGCGACAGCGTTCTTATTTTGTACTAAAAGGAGATGCAAATTTTGAGCAACAAAGAATGGTCCTCTTGAAACCAGAGCAGTTTCATCTTCGAGCAATAAAATCAACATCAACTGTTGATTCAACTTTTCTCAAGCAAATTCAATCAAGTATGTCCTCAGACCTTCTTGTTCATGATATCAAGAATAATTCTTCCAAGTCTCATGATTCTTCTAAATTCAAATTCAAGAACAATCTACTATATTTCAAAGGATGTCTATATATTCCAGAAGGAGAAGCACGTTTACGTGTTCTTCAAGCACGTCATGATTTTTCAACAGCAAGACATTTTGGATACAACAAGACTTTGGAACTTATATCAAGAGATTTTTGGTGGCCTCAAATGTGGAAGGAAATCAAAGACTTTGTACAATCATGTGATATCTGCTCAAGATCAAAGACTCCTCGTCATCAATCTTTTGGACTTCTTTAGCCATTATCTATTCCAGAACAACCATGGTCTTTTATTTCTATGGATTTCATCACAGATCTTCCAAGCTCAAGATTTTATGGCTCTATATTTGTGATAGTAGATCGGTTCACTAAGATGGCATATTTTGTGCCATGCATAAAATCTATCAGAGGTGAAGAAACACCTAAGCTTTTCATTGATAATATCTATTGCTATCATGGATTACCTAAGGATATTATATCAAATAGGGAAATTCAATTTGTATCAAGATTTTGGAGAAGTCTTTTCAAGATCTTAAAAGTAGACATAAAGTTATCTTTAGCTTTTCATCCTCAAATTCACGGATAAATAGAGCACGTGAACTAAGTCTTGGAGCAGTACTTAAGGTGTACCATCAACTACCAATAAGATGATTGGACAACTCTTTTGCTATTGGCAGAGTTTGTTTATACTAATACGATACATTCTTCTATGCAATAAATATCTTTCTTTGCTAATTATGGTTACCATCCACGACTTGATGCTTTTGACTTTTTAAAAGTTGATAATCCAGCAGTAGAAGATTTGTCAAATCGTTTGTCAGAGCTACATGCAATAATGAAGGTGCAATTAAAAGAAGCTCAAGAACAAAAAAAAATAAATGCAGATGCATATCGCAAGGGACAACAACAATTCAATGTGGGGGACAAGGTATGATTACTTCGTCGCAATATCAAGACTACTCGTCCTTGTGATAAGTTGGACTATCGTAGGCTTGGACCTTTTCCTATTTCTGAACAAATCAATCTAGTTGCATATCAATTATACCTACCAGAGTCTATGAAGATCCATCTTGTATTCCACGTATCACTACTCGAGCCATACAAGACAATGGATATACAAGGAAGAAGACAAATTCCACTGCCTCTTATAGAAGTAGACAACGATGAAGAATTCAAGGTTGAAGAGATTTTAGATTTAAGGCGGCGCCAAAATTGATTGGAATATCTTGTGCATTGGCGCGGATACGATATTAGTGAATGCACATAGGAGCCATCAAAGAATCTAACAAATGCATCAATAAAAGTCAATGCATTTCATCAACAACATCTATCAAAACCAAGATAAATACTCAAAAAAATCTTTGCTATAAAGCAAAGCAAGTTCTATAGAGGTTTCATCCTACCTTGTATTATTGTTTGTCATTAGATTTGTTTGTGCTAAAGAGATGGAGGATCAACAACCAGCAAATTCAACTCAAGAGCCATCATTTGCTGATTTACCGAACGAGATATTACAACTATCTTAACCTTCAAGACGATAGAATAGAAATGAAGACCCTCAAGAACAACATGTCCTTCCTTGGATTGATTGCGAAATACAACATGTTTGGTATTACGACCTTGGAAGAGACTCCCAATGTTTGGTGATACTTTTAGAGGTAGAAACTACTCTTGATGGTGATCCTAATATTTTCTTTGAAGGAAGTTATGAAGGCCTCAACAATGATCAAATAACACGGTGGTCCTCTCGCCCTAGTATAGAATATTATCGATGGCTGAAAAGACCTATCAACTACCTTCAAAGGGAACAAAGATCAAAGTATGTAGCAAGCACAATTCAACGTATCTTGGACTTCCTCAACATATAATCACTGCTCCTCATGGAACTCGTCCCTAGAAGGGGGGATAATGTCACGGACATAAGATTTACTCCAATAAATTATCTAAGTAATAATAGACCAATAGAAGTAGATAAAATAAATTGATTTGATAATATCTGATAGAAAAGCTTCCTAGAAGCTTCATAGACGCGAAATCATCTTTATACATGTCTATAGGTGATTGGTAGGTTAGAAACTTGGTCAACAAGGTAGCCACATGGCGCACATGTTGGTAGCTTGTAGAACAAGCTAGCCATGTATCACACATTTTGGTAGCTTGTGGAACAAGCCAAATACGT
>JAWRVF010001926.1:0-33371 GCA_036785485.1 Physcomitrellopsis africana | reverse complement strand
TTGGACAAATTCGTTTGCCGACATGTTGTCTTCTTTGATGGCCGTACTCCTCATTTTATAGTTGCGACGTTTCTTTGGACAATGTTGAGCAGTGTGCTTAGGTTCTCCACAATATAAACATAATCCTTCTTGACGACGATGAATCTTTTCTTATTCAGTAAGAGGTTTAAAACGTACCGCATCAATTTGCATGTCTTCTACTTCCGAATGTACGTTTTGTGAGGATGTTGATGTTGCCATTAAATAATAACGTTGAGGCTCCCTTGTACGACTCTCGGATCGAAACTCAAAAGTCGATTGTCACACTTCATAGTAAAATCAATTGCTTGACGCAATGTCTGAGGATCGGGTAAATTGAGCATTAACTTTTTTACCTCATATTGTAATCCGTAGAAAAATTGATTGATGAGTGCAGCATCGTCCCACTTGATGTCGGTCACTAGTTGTCAAAATTGTGAAGCGTATAATGACACTGATCGATTGCCTTGTCATAGGATGCAAATCTTGTTGGTTGCAACACGAATTGCATCATATTCTCCATACATCGATCGAAATTCCGCAAAAAATGCCTCCAAATTATCCAATATTGGATCACGTCGTTCAAGAAAAGATGAAAATCATGATAAGGCAGGATCCGACAGTAACGTTCCAATAAACCTAACTTGAGATCCTTGCGTAGGATAACTCTGAGGTTGAAGTTTGATCACCAATTGTACCTGATTGATGAATCCTCGAAACTTAGATCTTGTGCCATCAAACTTCTCAAGCAAACTGATTTTTGGTTCTCTAACGTTTGAACGGTGCTCCATCATCGGTGAGGTAGCATGGTTTGGTGTAGATATTGATGTAGCTCCAACCATCTCTACATCTTCACTTCCTGCTAATCTTGATGCTCCTTGTGGTGGTAAACTGAGTTGATGCATTGCAAGCATTAGTTCTTTCATTTGCTCTTGCATTTGTGCTATTGCACTCTTCATTTCCGCAAGCTCTGCCATGATAATATAATAGAAAGGAAGATGTCTACTTTTACTTCAAGAAATACAAAACACACACTCAAAAGAAAAAAAATTCTAGAAACAATATCAGTTTAGAAGTGGGTACTCCACAACTTCTAATATGCTTATGTCTTATCAAGAGAAAGGGGTAATCCACTCTTAATCAAGAAAAGACAAAGCTCCGATATTGTATGTGTACTCTTGTCAATCTATCAAGGACAATAACTGGATGAAGTCAAATAAACAAGTGAGACCTCTCTCAAAGAAATAAATATAAAGAAATATATATTAAAAGAAACTGGAATGGCTAATGCTAAAAGACAAGAAAACTAGAGACCCTTGAACTAGATTGGAAACAAGAAAGGAGTTGACAAGAGTGAAGAAGGCTTCACTCTTGTCTCTATTTATACTATCTACCTAAGAGCTAAGTGGCGATGTTCTATAGGACCTCCAACACGTATCCAATTTATAAGACACGTGTCCAAGTTGCAAGACACGTGTCGAACTTGCAGGGCAAGTTTCCTATATGTTTGCCACGTATTTAGCTTGGTCTTCAAGCTACCAACATGTGCGACATGTGGCTAACTTATTGACCAAGTTTCTAATTCAAAAGTCTACTATGGATACTTATAAAGTCAAAGCAGTGTTTATGAAGTTTCTAGGAAGTTTCTCTAAAGATATTATGGAATTAATTTGCTTTTATCTTCTTTTATCTAGTTCTATCTAATCATATAGGTAACTATGTATATGTTCATGACAGTGGCTCTGAGCTAGGGTTTTAAGCACCTGTTAGGGATTTTGAGATATCGGACGATCAAAAACAAATTTATGGTTGATTTTTTTGTAGTGAAGTTTAAAAGAATTTTTTATATTTTGAAGAAAATTTTATAGAAATTAAATAATTAGATCAAAAGTTATTGGATTCTAAAAATTAAGAAGAAATAAGTCCTTGCGGGTGAATAAAGTTTTGAAGGGTTTTTGTGGAAATTTGAACCCTTTTTGTACAAACCTACTTGAATACAAGAAGGTTTATATATAACTTCTCCTTTATAAGATTGTTTTATTATTTATCTTTTTTATTAAGAACAAATCACTTGTTGGATTTTTGCCATCAAATTTTAAGCAAACTCTTCATAGCTAGGTACCCAGTGTATTTTTAGATAGAAGTTCATGCCATCCGACAATGGCCATGCCATAAGTTGGACTATTGAAGGTTGGAACCATTTTTTATCTAGAACTAAATCAATCTAGTAGTATATCCCTTAAAATTACCATCTGCTATGAAGGTACATCCAATTTTTCATGTCTTTTTTTAGAACCTTATAGGGAGTCACATATTCTTAGAAGGATACAAATATCACCTCCTAGTATCAAAATTGAAGATCATAAAGAATACAAGGTTAAAAAGGTATTTAATTCACGGCAAAGGTGGAACAAATTGAAATATCTTGTTCACTAGCGGGGCTATGATATTAATGAAACTGGCCTCAAATCTTATCAATGTGCCTCAAAAGATATAGAAATTTCATCGACTCTATCACCACAAATCCAAACATATTTAATGATAACTTCTTAGTAAAGATTAGATTCAAGGAATATTCATAAAGAGGAGAAATTAAACTAAAGCCTTCATTTTTATGTAATCATCTGTTTTAAGATAGAGTAGAATGATAGAAGCAAGTTAGTCACTATGTCAAATCTAAAAGCATTGAATAAATAAGACTGAGAAGATTTATTTTCCATGTAAGTTTTAAACAAACTAGTACAATTTTCATAGCCTTCAATTGAATAAAGTGAGGACAATACATTTCAATGCTAAGTATGATCTCGATTGGAGCCATTAGGAGTAAGATCCAACCATATAAGTCTCGATTCCAATACTTGAGTTTTAGTGATATTGCTAGAACTTGGAAAGGTGAATCCTATTAGTCTTGAAATCTTATTTAGAAGATGTTTTGAAAGCCACAATAAAGATCAGATCCTTGGGTGGAATATTTCAACAATGGAGATGCTAGCTTAAGGTTATAGGCAATTTTTTTGAGGACCAACAAGAAACCTTGTGCTAGTTTCAAGTCTCTTATTTTGTATTCTTGTGTCCTTGATACTTTTGAAAAATTGAAGATTAATTTTGATGGTTCTTTGTTGCCGGAAGAAATTGTGTACTTTGAAAAGATGCTAGTAAAATAAGATAAATTATTTAGCTTTGAATCTCATGAAATTAGATGTGTCAATTCAAATGTTATAATTCCAATGGTTATTTTCACTATATCACATGTACTTTGGAATTTGAAGCCAATTTCAATACCAAGGCTATATTTGCCAAGTTTAGTGGAATTATTGAAAAAAAAGATAAAGATAAAGATTTTAGAACCTTCTTTTGCACCATATTTTAGTCAATGGTTTATGATGTCTAAGAAAAATGGATCATTATAATTAATTCAAGATAAGTACCTAATAAATATAATGACTATTAGGAATATAGGAATTAGATCAATACTAGATGAATTTACTAATGTATTTATAAAAAAGGCAATCTATTTAGTGGATGGTTTATATTTAGGCTATAAGCAATTTCAATTTATAAAAGAGAGTAGAGATATGACAACGATGAGAACACCACTTGGGCTAATTAGAATGTGTATTCTTCTTCAAGATGCTACTAACTCAGTTGCATATATGATGAATGGAATGAACAAGATGTTGAAGGATTTTATTTCTAAGAAGATTATATTTTTTTTAGATGATGTTTTTATAAAAAGCTACAAAAAAAGAAAGATAAAGATGAAACTTTAGATAAAAAAGGATGCCACAAGTATATTATTGATTATATACAAGATTATAAAAAGATATTGATTTGGCTTGAAGAAATTTATTTTACATTATTGGGTGCAAAATCTACATTTGGAATATAAGAAGTTGTAATTGTTGGATGTTTATATAGATTTTATGGAAGGAAACCAGATCCAATTAAGATTGATAGAATTAAGAGAATCAAAGAAGATTACAATTCTTTAACAGAGGTGCAAAGGTTTTTGGATGCATGTATATTCTACCATATTTGAATTATTCACTATGCTTATATAGTGGATCTATTGTATGAATTATTATGTAAAGATTATCAATTTAAATTTTAAAAAAAATATATCAAAGTAATGTAAAGATTGAAAGATTTTTTGATATTACTTTTGATATTGAAAAAAATTGATTATAAGTGCAATAGACCAGTGATTCTTATAGTAGATACTAGTCCAATTGCCATTGGATGGATTATAGGTTAAGATGATTCAAATGGATATAGATTTGCAATTCAATTTGGAGCTAAGATTTTAAGTACTTACCAACATATATATTTATAGGTGAAAAAGAAATTATAGAGTTATTTTAGCTATGAAAGCTAAAAAATATTATTTAATTAGCAATGGTAGTGATTGAAATAAATTATTTGCTTTTATTTGGAATGATTATTAATTATACAACAATGGAAATTACAATGTTGAGATGGATTGCTTATATCAAGTCATTAAATCTAAAGTTTAAGCATGTTGTGGAAAAAAAAATTTGATAGTAGATATATTATCTTGATCAAAATATAATGAAAAAAATGAGATGATTGAGGATATTGATGATATAAGTACAAAATTTTATTCAATTTTGTAATTGAATAAGGAAGATAAGTCATTTTATAAAAAAAATTATGAAAAAGAGTTATTAGATATTAAACATTATTTGAGCATATTAGCCAAATATGCTAATTGGTTGGTTGAAAAATTTAAACAGATCAAGTAAAAAACATACAAGTTCATATTATAAAGAAGATTTCTATGGAAGAGGCTAAAATCAAACATTAGAATGCTACAACAAGTAATAAGTACCAAGGAAGATCAACAAAAATTACTCAAAGAGTTTTAGAATAGTCTATGGGCAGGACATAGAGGAATTTGAGCTACTTTTGTTAAATTGAAAGAACAATATTGATGAAAGAATATATATCAAGATGTAACTTTATTTGTAGAATCTTGTGAAATTTGTCAAATATATTCAAATATATGACATCGAGATGGTTTACATCCAATATATCCTTTGGCTATTCATTTTAAATAGATTGTAGATTTGATTATTATGCCAATGGAATTATGGCTAATGAAATATTTAGTTTTGACTCATCAAGATTTATTAAATCAAGTAGAAGACAGGGTATTAAGAACAAAGTCTACAGAGTAAATTTATAGATTTTTGCTTGAGAATATGATTTGTGACTAAAGATATGTAGAAAAGATTAGTGCAGATTGTGAAAAATTGAATGTATATGAAGCTCATGAATTATCATTGACTATTTTTTACAATCCAAAAAAATAAAATAAAGAATGAATGTAGACATCCATCAATTGTAAAAGCCTTGATTAAAGTTTTTAATAGAAAAGTGAAGGAATGGCCTCGACTTCTATCTTATGTATTATGGACTAATTGAATAATATATAGTTTAGTAACAGGATATATGCCAATAGAACTTATGATAGGTTAAAAATCTATTATACCAATTAAAAAACATATGCCAACTTGGAATGTACTACCTTAGGAAGATAGATTAGTAAAAAAAGAGTTATTGGCTATTAAAATTTGACAACTTGAACAAAGATTAGAAGATAAGGAATTAATATTAAAAAGATTATAGAAACTAATGCTAAAGAATAAGGCTTGGTTTGATTAAAAAAACATCAATTGAAGCCTAGAGCACTTAAAAAAGGTGATTATATACTTATTTATGATAGTAGTTTGAATAATCAATGTAATATTTTGTGAAAATTTTTAAAATATTGGTTTGGACCATATGTAGTAGTAATAGTCTATAAAAATATCACATATTTATTAAAAGAATTGGATGGTATAAAATTAAAAATACCTATTGTTGGAAAGCAAGTGAAGATTTTTAAAAGACAAGATGGAGAAGTTAATGTAGAAGATCATATTGAAGATATGAATAATTTTGAAGAAGGTAATTGTATTGAAATGGATAGTGAAAATAATGATGAAGAACTTGATGTAGAAAATGAAAAGATGGTGTGATGTTAACTATGATATATGGTTTATTTGGCACATTTCGGAGGATGCGTAGGTTTAGAAGAGGTGGATATCATATTGTAACACATTTATGTGGTGAAAATATAAATAAGAATAATTTTTTAATAATATTTAATTATCTTGGTTCAATAGGAACTTAAGATATTTAAATTTTTTTTTTTAATGAAAGTCTCTTAGATTTTTTTTCTTATTTTAATAGCTAGTAGATAAAAGTTAATTTTTAAATTTTTCCTTTTAGATTATAGAAATTCTTTTATTGATTTTAAAAAGCCATAAATTAATATAAAAATAATAAAAGAGATAAATAATTAATATAATTAATACTAAGATTAAATTGAAGATAAGATCAAGTTTAAAAATCTTTAAGATAGATTGGTTTGATATCTAGGGATCAATCATTTATGAAACAAGGTTGAAATCAGACCTCTAGCTACAAAAATAACTACCAAGGATAAAGTATCGAGTTATTTAAAGATTAGCAATTAGGATTTAAAAGCTAGCTTTAAGCTTGTTTTAAAGGCATAAGACTTATTTTTATAGGTTTTGGAAGAATTTAGCAATTATTATTCAAAATTAGAGTTTGTATTGGTGATTTGGATTTTATGCAATAAAATTAGGGCTAACACTCTTGGCTAGTGTGTATAATTAATATAATATCTATAATTAAAATTTTTACAATATGTGGTTAATTAAATGTGCTAAAAGTGTGTAAAATTTTGTGAGAATCTAACAATGTAGTTGAAAGATATTTGGTCTTTAGTACAAGAAGATACTAGAAGTTGGCAATTTTAGATTGTTTAGGATTTTTGTAATATTTAAAGATCTATCAGCCAAAATAAGGTGAAATTTGGCATTATATTAGAAGACTTAAAGATCAAGCTATACATCAATTTTGAACTGAAGTTAATAATTAAAAAAAAAAAAATTACTATTAGAACATCTGCATTAACTTTCAAGTTGGCAGCCGAGTGACATTAGTGGGGATTTTGAATGTTTTTTTATAATCTTATTTCTTGCATACTTATAAATCAGAACTTCATCATCTACTGCCAGGTGTTCAATACATTCTCAAATAAAATAATATATAATATGACAATGATTCTATAATCTGATACTTATTTGACAAAAGAATCACGGGTTGAATTGATTGGCACCTTATTTACAATACAAGCATTATTATAGTGTACTCCCTTCTTTAAGAAGAAATCACCAATTTTAAATAATTTTGATATCTGCATAGAAGTATTTGGAGAAGCATTTAGAGAATATGATAAGATTCATTGAACAACAACTAAGATCTGAGTATTATAACAAGAGGCACACTTTGCATCAATTTATGTATCTAATTTTAGACAACTAATATGTAACATCAATTGAGATGAAGAAGCCTTGATGAGTCAATTCTATTAGAAATGAAGAAACAATATGAAAGATTTATTATTATTATTGTTGGATCTATAATCATTCAATGAAGCCATCAATTAAGCCATAAAATGTGATAATCAACTATTTTAATATTATCAAGATTAATATTCATAGATTTCAATGAGACAATACATAATCCAATACATTCTTGTTATATCAACAAATAGTCTCAATTTACATTTAGAAATAGAAGATATATAGCTTGATGCAATATATTTTAAACCTCTTAGTCTACAAAAAAAGAAGTGTTGGATGGAAGAAGATCTATATTTATATTGTGGCAAAGAAAGCCACAAGATTGATAATTATCCAAAGAAACAAAATCAACGTATTACCAAAATTAAGAGTGCAATCATTTAAAAATATAAAGATATTTAGCCATAGTAGGGACTATATGGTTGGACAATTTAATATTATAAAATTATTCAAATTCCTCTCTTTTTGCTTGGTCCGCATGTTATTTTATAATTCTTTTGTATTTTGACCTTCAAAAGCTTCAAGTAATCACTTTATTAAATTTAAGGATGTCTGTTTATTTTTAGATGAGGTATTTGTTAAACTTCATAAAATTCTTATAATATAAAAATCTAAATTTATTCATGTAGAAATAATTGATGGATAATTTTTATTTTCTAATAGTATCATCTATGAAATAATACTTATAAAAGTGTCATTTGAAGACCATAGTAGTCAAATTATATTTATTATTATTAAGACTCTTTTGAATCTTATTATTTTAAGACTTTCTTGATTAAAAAAATATAATCCATATATAGATTGAAGAATGCAAAGAATGACATTTTTGATAAAAAATCTTACAAAAAAACTTTGTAAAAAGTTACAATTTGGTAAGCCTTTATTTATTAAAGTAAGAACTTTTATAAGATCGGTGTCAAAGGCATGAAAATATAAAAAAAGAGACTTAAACTAAAAAGAGGTTTTAAAAAAAAATTGACAAGAATTTGGATTATCTAAATGAGTATACAAACAACATAAAAAAAAATAAGCTAAAACTCCAAAAAATATATTTTCAAAATTGAAGAACTCTTCAACATTGACTCCAATATATATTCTTATCTAAGAAGCTTCTTAAGTGGCTTTTATCAAATTAGAAAGCTTCTCAAGCTAATTTTACTAACTAAAAAATTTCTAAAATATTCTAAAAGATTTTATGAACTTTCAAAGTGCATGTTTCTAACATCATTACTTTTTTTAGCAACAAGTTTCAAAAAGAGCTCATACTTTCAAAAATCTTCTTATATATGTAAAAAATTAAAAATACACTATATTAATGAAGCTATGTATTTTTTTTTTGTTCTTGGATAATAGATTCTATTGGTCCTTGAAAAAATTGCCTATAGCCTTGAGCTAGTACTTCTGTTATTAAAACATTCCATCTAAGGATTAGATCTTCATTATAGCCTTCAAAATATTTTTCAAACAAGATTTTAAGCTTAAAAGGATTTACTTTTTTAAGCTCAAATAATATTATTAAAGCTTGAGTAATAGAATCAAGACTTGTATGGTTGGATGTTGCTTTTAAAGGCTCCAACCATAGTTATATTTGGTGCTAAAATGTATCATCCTCACTTTGCTTAATTAGAGACTATGAAAATTATACTAGTTCATTTGAAGCTTGCATAATAAATAAATCTTTTGGATCTTGTTCTTTTAACATTTGAAGGTTTGACATAGTGACTGACTTACTTCTACAATTCTATTCTATCTTAGAATTGATAATTATATATTCATGAAAGCTTTGATTTGATTCTCTTTTTTTTTATAGATATTCCTCGAATCTAATCTTTACCAAGAAATTATCATCAAACTCATTTGGATTTGTGAAAATAGAGTTGATAAAATTCATGTATCTTTTGAGGTGTATTGGCAAGATTTTTGACGGATTTTCATGTATACTCATTAATATCATAGCTATGCCAATGAATAAGATATTCCAATTTGCTCCACTTTTATTGTGAATCAAATATCTTTTTGATCTTATATTCTTTATGATCCTTGATTTTAATATTAAGTGGCAATTATTATATTCTTTCCAAAATATGTGACTCTATAAGATTCTAAAAGAAAGATATAAAAAACTACATATACATTCAGAGAAGATGGTAATTGTAAGTAATGTGCTACTAGATTAATTTTCTTTTGGATGGAAAATGATCCTAACTTCCAATAGTTCAACTTATTGTATGGCTACTTGGTCTTGATGTTCCATTGAAGAAGTCATATTTTATTTCTAATATAAAAAGTAAGTGATTAATTTTTGAATTTATCTACAGGTGTCTTATAAGTATCTTGAGTTGCTTGCAATTGAAGCTTCAAGATTGTTTGATCTAGCAATAAATACTTTATAAATCCTTTGGCTATTGGATTGTTATTCTTTGGTATATTTTATAGATCAAGCTTAGGATGATATCCATAATTGGAGTAAAATGGTATTTGAAAAATTAAAGTATGAATAATATTATTATATATAAACTTTATTTATAGTAGATATGAAATTCAATAGTTGGTGTTGCATCGTAAATATTGCTTTAAAATTTGATTAATTAATTTTTTTTTGGCCATCAATCTAAAGATAAAAAGTCAAAAAAAGTTTAATATCCATCTTTAATATTTTAAAAATATATTTCCAAAACTTAGATATAAACTAGAATCCTTAATTGGATACAATATTATTTAATAGATGATGATATAAATATATATTGTTAAAAAAGAGCCTTGTCATTTCTTTATTAGAAGAAATTATTTTACAAAAAATAAAATGAGCCATCTTTGTGAGTTGATCAATGACCACAAGGATGCTGTCCAATAAATTGGATGGTGATAGATTTGTAATAAATTCCATTGAGATAGAAAATCATAACCATTTTGAAATAGACAAAAGTTGTAAGAATCTATAAGAATGATGTCGAGGATTCTTGAAACTTAAAGAGATGTTATAAGAGAGCACAAAGTCTTTCATCGCATTTCACATTTGAGGCCATTAAAAATCTTAGAAAATAAATTTTAAGGTCTTGTTAAATTCAAAGTAATCCGCAATTGAAAAGTCATAGGAAGATTGAAGAACATATAATTGTATTGGTCTTTTTAGAATATACAAATATTTTTTAAAGTATAAAAAATCTTCTTCAAGCTTAGACTTGTAAATATTTTTATTAATACTATTTTTAATATCAAGGGCCAAAGCATTATTAGTGGTTGCCGTATGCACCTCATTGAAGAAATTAGAATCAATAGGTGTCAATATAATAGTAGCGCAAAGGTAAAATTGCTTCAGCTTCAACAAAGTTGTATATTGTTGATCAAATATTGCTTCTCCTATTTTTGGTTTAAGATATGATCTTTCAAATAAAATATCAGATAATTCTTATTACTTCCTAAGTCAATAAATAATAACAAAATTATATCAAGATAATGACATATTCCATTGAATTTGACAGCAATTAAAAACTTGAGCTGGCATAAAATATTTTAAGTTCTTATAATTTGTGTATATAATCATAGAAGGTATTATTCCTTCAAGAAAATGATGCAATTTTTGAAAAAAATCTATAAAAATAAAAAACTCATTATTGTGGATTTTATAATTAATTTTGATAAAAAAAGACTTTTGAAAATAAAATACAATAGGATAAAGTTTATTATTTATATCCATTTATAAAAATACAACTTTTACTGTAAAATCCAAAGCATCAGTTTCTATGTAGAATGCTTTTGTAAAATCTGAATATATCAAGATTAGAGCTATGGTAAATGCTATCTTAAGGTCTTGAAATGCCTTCTCTACTTAATGCTTCTATTCTAACTTATCTTTGTATGTCAATTGAATAAGAAGAATAATAATTTGAGAATAATTTTTGATAAAGATTTGATAGAAGTTAGCAAATCCAAGAAAGCATTGTACGTCTTTTATAGTCTTCAAAGTAGCCCATTCTATAACCACCTCGACCTTCTTGGAATCTATCATCAAATCCTTAGTAGATACAATGTATTCTAAAAATTCCATCTTTGGTTGATAAAATATACATTTCTTTGGCTTGGCATACAAACCTATATCTTATAGCTTTTGTAATATCAAATTTACATATTTCTCTTGTTCTTCTAGATTTTTTGAGTAAATTAAGATATCACCAAGATAGATCATCACAAACTTGTCTAAATACTCTCAAAAGATATCATTCATTAAATGCTAAAAGACAATGGATATATTTGTTAATCCAAAAGATATGACATTATATTCAAAATATCCATACCTTGTCTGAAATGCGGTCTTCTATTTGTCTCCTTCCTTAAATTATACTAAATTATGTATTCCACAAAGATTTATCTTAATACAAATCTTAGCTTGGCAAAGATATTCCAAAAGTCCTGAGATTAAAGGGAGTGGATAATAATTTTTCATTGTTATCTTATTTAATTCCTAACAATCAACGCACATATGTAAGGAACTATTTTTTTTCTTCACAAAGAATATAAGTGCACCTATTAGAGATTTTGAATGCATGATGAAGTTTTTTGTAAGATTTTCATCAATATAATTTTTTAATATCAAGAGCTTGTTTTGAGAAAGGTTATAAATTGGGCCAAAAGAAGGTTGTATTCCTTCTTGAAGTTCTATGGCACAATCATATGGTCAATGCTTTGATAGTATATCAACATTTTTTTTTTGAAAAACATCTTAAAATTTGCTATACTATTCTAAAACACTTGCCGATGAAGTCATATCTTTTTTAATTGAAGTCACATAAATAACAAATAATATACCTTCTTTGATCAATTTTATAATTATCCTTGCTCTAACAAATAAAAGCTTACAAATTTATGACTTTTTATAAAGTTTTTTTTGTAAAAATTTCTATTAAAAATATCATTCTTTGCAACCTCTATTCTATAAATGGATTATACTTTTTCAACCAAGAAAATCCAAAAATAATAAGATTTAAAAGAATTCTAATAATATTAAACATAATTTGGCTACAATAGTCTTCAAATGACACTTCTATAGGCATTATTTTATAGGTGACACTACTAGGGGATAAAAATCATCCATTTATTATCTTTACATGAACAAGTTTGGATTTTTGTATTAAAATTTTTTTATGAAGCTTAGTAAATGTCTCATCTAAAAAACAAGCGGTTGCCTTCAAATCCAACAAGGTGATTGTCTAAAGCTTCTGAGGGCCAAAACACAAAGGAATTATAAAGCAACAAGCAAATTGAGTAAAAAGAGAGGAACTTGAATAATTTTGCAATATTGAATTGTCCAACTGCACGGTCCCTATCGTGACTGAATATCTTCATTTTTCTAAACAATTATATTCTTGATTTTGGTGATGTATTGATTTTATTTCTTTGGATAATTGCAAGCCTTATGACTTTTTTTACTACAACAGAAGTATAAACCTTCTTCTATCCAACGCTTCTTTCTTTGTGGACTAAAAAGTTTAAAACATATCACATCAAGCTATATATCTTCTACTTCTAAATGTGAATTTAGATTACTTGTTGATGTAACAAAAATGTGTCAGATTGTATATTGTCTTATTGAGGTCCATAAACGTTGATTTTGACAATATTAAAATAATTGATTATCATATTTTACAACTTGGCTAATGGCTTCATTGAGTGATTGTGGATCTAGAAGCAATAATAATAAATTTTTTATATTATCTTTTAATCTCTAATAGAATTGACTCTTTAAGGCTTTTTTATCTCAATTGATGTTGTATGCTAGTTGCTTAAAATTGGATGCATAGATTAATACAGAGTACGTTGTCGTGGTAGAGAGAATTTGCCTCAAGAAAGTGCTCGGCTTCTAGCTACCACTAATTATTCAACCAAGATCCAAGTATAATAAAACCCCCAATTTTATATAAAAGACTTCTTCATAGGGCTATTACATCTAATATATAAGTTTTATTTCACAAAACACTCAAAGTATAACAAAATACTCTAAAACCCTCATTCATTCGTAGAGAGGGAATTTTTTCCAAACTTCAACAATCCATAATTTTTAATCCAACTATCCAAACCTATTCAAACTTTATACTAAGTATTAATGTAATTTTAACAACTACTACTACAAATTTCAACCATCAATTCTTTATCGATCTTTAGATATCGCCAAAATCCTAATTGTAGCTTCAAATCATTTTTTACAAATACTTGTGTACTAAATTATTTATATCTCACAATCTAAAAATTTAAATGCTATGAAACTTTGATATATAACTTTTTAGCATAATAATACATCTTCTTAAAAAGTTTGAGACAAAAATTAGTCTAGAAACTCAAGATATTGTAACCCCATCACTATCAACAAAACGGCTTACTTATTGCCTTGGAATTTGATCTACTATCTTTGATTCTTAATATCTCTTTCTTTAAAACTCTAAATATAATAATTCTTTTATATTAAGTATAGAGCTCAAAATCACCTCTCAAGCCATACCTCTCGATCTCCAAAATCTTTGATACAATTCCTTCAATTCTCAAAAGAGTGATAGTAGATACTATTTATATATCTTAACTTCAAGCGCCTACTCCTCTCTCATAATAATTCCAAATCTCTCAATTCTTATACCAAAATTATAGTAAAAAAAATAAGCTTTCTAAAGCTAATCTTTGATTTTTAAATGGCCTCCTTGAGGTTGCCAAAATCCTTGTTCTCCTTGCAAGCAACCTCCTCAAAGCCTATTGGGCATGACCATTGACCAATAGGAATGAAGAACTTCACCCCTTGTCTTCATTCATCCTCACTTTGTCTTCATCCTTCTACATAGGCCTCTTAATAATTTAATTCTTTTTCTTTGGATCCCAATTGCTTCTCAAGGCTTTATACTAAATATATAGGTCCTATTTAATTTAAATGCCATAATCAAACTAAATAAAAATCTAAAATAAAGTTTCTTATACTAACTCATTTTTTTTTTTTTTTTTTTTTTTTTTTTTTTTATTAATCATTCTAACACATATCTAAATCTATAAATATATTATGTATTTTGAGTGGATTTTACATACTGTAAGCAATTACAATATAATAATTTTTTTTGTTGCAATGCTTCAATCTTAGCTATTGCTCAACAAGCCGTGTTATATTCTCTAAATGCTTTTGCAAATGCTTATACAAATGCTTCTATAAAAATTTCAAAGTTGCTTAAAATTATTGATTTTTTTTCAAACAAGAAAACAAACCATAATAATGCTTGTTTTGTAAGTAAGGTAGTAACCAATCCAACTCTTGATTCTTCTATTGAATAAGTATCAAGTTATAGAACCATTATCAATCAAATTTAATTGATAAATCTTTTGAACTTCAAATGTTACTGCATGGCATGATCTTCTATCTAGAAATACACTGGATACTTGGCTGTGGAGAATTTATTTGAAACTTATTGACAAGATTTTAATAAGTGATTTGTTCTTAATAAAAAAAAATAAAAATATAAAGATATTACAAGATAGAAATTATATTGATAAAATCTCTTATATTTAAGTAGATTTGTATAAAAAGTTTAAATTTGCAACAGAAATCTTTAATAACTTATTTATTTGCAAAGATTTATTTCTTTCTAAACTTTAGACTTTATGAACTCTTGATCCAATTATTCAATTTCTATAATCTTTTTTTCAAAATGTAGATAATTCTCTTAAGCTTTAATACAAAAAAGAATCAATTATAGATTTACTTTCAATTATTTGATATCTTAAAAATCCTAGAAAGTACTTAAAATCTTAGTTCAAAGATATCTAAGTACTATTTTCTTTATATCTCACATGTCCAAAAATCTAATGCCATAAAATTTTTATACAATCTTGTGACATAAACATATATATTTTTAAAAATTTTGAGCTAAAAATTTATCAAATAATTTAAAATATAGTTCAAAATATGACCATTAGTTAAGTAGGATTACTTACTACCTTTAGCTTAAAAGCACTAATTTTAACTCCCAATATCTCTTTTATCCTAGCTTGGATTTCATGAAGCCATATTTAAAAAGTGCTTTTTTTAATCCTAGTTGCTAATCCTCTATTGCTTTTTGTACGTACAAGTTATGCTCAAAAGAATGACAGTAGGTACAATTTTGACATCTTAACTTTGAATGCCTATCTCTTTCATAAAAAGTCCAAATCACACAAAATTTGCACCAAAATCATATCCAAAAATCCAAACTTGCTGACCTTAGCCTTTGATGTTCAAATCCCCTTGAAAAATAAACCCTAATCCATAATAAGTCCTTAGGTAGCCTCCTTGAAGTCCATTGGACATGATTTTTGGCCAATAGGAATAGAGACTTCTATCATCTATCTCCATTCATCCACATAGATGGCCTAATTATTCCCTTTTATACTAAAAATCTCTTTTCAATCCTTTTTTTATAAGATTTGCATAGTATGTGTTTTAAACACCAAATAAAAGAAATAAACAAGACCTCAAAGATCACCAATGTCTAATAAAGGTGATTCAAAATATATAAAGTTGTTACTAATATAAAATCAACCTCAAAATTACTATTAAAAAGAAATAAGATTATATAAACTTCAATAATAGTCCTTTTAAATAAATTCTTTTTAAACTAACAACCTAACCAAATTTTGTAATCTATAAAAGTCCACTGATATAGTTCTCATTTAGCTATATAATAAATTATACATTAAATATATATATACAATATTTTCATATGATAGCCAAATTACAATACAACAACATGTATGATCATATTTCTTCAAAAGATTAACTCAAGGCTTATTATATTATTGAATAGGTGGATTTTTTTGGCGTAGCATAGATAGTACTCCATCCTCAAGTGTAGAAGTTAGAGGTGGATGAAGTTTAGGTTGTGGTACTCTTGATATTACATTATTATGAAGTTTTGCAATAACTCCTTGAATCTTTGTAGTGCTAGTTGATAAAGTAATAAGAGCGCTTATGATGGCATGTAATTTGGACTTAGAAGATTTGGTCATACTCATATCTTGACTTCCAACCATTTTAAAAGAAAAAAAAATGAATCTATAAAAAGATAATATCACTTTAGAAGAGGATAATTCACAACCTTTAAAGTACTAGAATATCTTCAAAAAGAAAGATAATCTATTCTTTAATAAGAAAGATCTAAGTTTAATATTGAAGATGAAAGCAGTCTTGACAAACAATCAGACAGAAGAATATAAAATAAGAGACTTGAATTAAAAAGAAGTTTTAAACAAAAATTGATAAGAATTTGAATTATCTAGATGAATATATAAATAACACAAAGAAAGATAAGCTAAAACTCTAAAAGATACATTGTTGAGATTGAAGAATTCTTTAGCCTTGATTCCAATATATATTCCTATCTAAGAAGCTTTTTGAGTGGCTTCCATCAAATTAGGAAGCTTTTTAAGCTCTTTCTACTAACTTGGAAGCTTTTCAAGCTCCTTCTATTAATTATAAAGCTTCTTAAGTTATTTTCACCAACTAAAAAACTTCTAGAATGTTTTAAGAGATTATGTGAACTTTCAAAGTAGATGTTTGTTAATGTTGGATTACACATTAATTCTTAATATTTTTATTTATCTTTAATATATAAAAGATCATTATTAAATAAAGTAAAGAATAATCAAAAAAAGACCTAATATAAATGGATTAGAAAAGAAGAACTTAAAAATAATTATTGCAAACAAAGGGGTGGTTAGCCGCCTTTGTGTTTAATATGTGCTTAATCAGACAAGGCAATTAAGCCGCCTTAGGTAGTTAAAAAAAAGGTAGTTTTACTAAGATCAAATAATAAGAAAGAAAATTTATCATAAATTAGCTATAAATAGCTAATCTTTTATTTTATAAGGAGAAAAAAATATAAAAAGATATATAATTATTAGTATACAATCTTTTAGGCATAAATAATTTTAGCTTTAGATTATAGGATGATTCAACAGTAGAATAGATTTATGGAGACTTTTTAATTTTTCTTTAAAAACTTAGATATCAACATTTATGAACTAATATTAAGATGAATATAGGGATAGATTCTATGTAGAGACATAGAAAGAATATTTGATACTTCTTGGAGTATGAAAAGTGAGGTGTTCATTTGGCAATCACGATGGGACTTATGTTACTATCTCTGACTATCATTACAATATTCTATTTGATTTAAGTGGTGGTATATCTATTGAAGGTTGAATCAGAAATGGTAATATGGTGAACTTTCAAAAAGGGGTCTGCCTCAATAAATGTTGAATAATAGTTGATTTTGAAGTAAGAAATCTCTTTGGTGTAAGAGCCTTTGGAGCCATCTAATTTGGTAAGTACAAAATTCAAACAAGACAATCATTCAACATGACTTGTAATAGAAACCACATATCAATTATTAATTATAAAAGAGTCAATAACTAGTTTTATTGAGTAGTGCATAATGTAATGAGCCAAGAGGTTGAACTTTCTTAAAGCCGAAGAATTCCAAGAGAATAGGTTGTTGAACAAAAACACATATATAGACTGCAAAGACAAAGAGAAGAAGAAGTAAGAAAAGAAACGAATGACAAACAAAGAGTTGAAAGAAAAAAAAGATATAATAAGAGAAGCGATTTATTTGTAAGTCCTCTATTATAGAAATATTCAAAGAATATAGGTTTGAGTAGTGAAGAAAGCTCAAATTTGTTTAATATTTTAAGCACTATTGAACAAGAGACAAGAGAATCTTTAATAAAAAAATAATCGTGAGAAGAACTGGCTTTAATAGCAATAAACAATCAACATCCAATAGTTAATTTGAACAAACAAATAAAAACTATACAAGAAACACTAGAGATTGAAGATTGGAAGTAAGAATTTTTGGTATCACTGATTATAAGAATATCAGTCAATATGGCACTCGTAATCAGATATATCAAAGCCGCTTTACCTAGGTTTAAAGACAAAGGTGATCTAAATATATATATATATATACAAGAGTTTAATAATATTTGCCAAGCCAACAAGAAGACAATAGATGATGACAAATTAATTCTCTTTTTAATTATACTAAAGAAGCGAGCACTTGAGTAGTATGCTTCCTATCCAATTGATCATTTCACAACTTAGATAGCACTTCAAGAAGCATTTATTCTTTGATTTAGAGAAAAAAAAAGTGATGGAGAATTTATTGACAGTCTCTCATATCTCAAACAAAAGAAGAGTGAAGATGTAGAAGAATTCTTTGAATGAGTGGTACGAGTAGCTAATAAACTTGTTCCTGAACCTCATGACTTATTTAAAAAAACATGGTTTTTGAATGGTTTACATAAAGATGTAGGAAAATATGTAGCTTTACTACCATCAGATACACTAGAAGAAACTTTACGGTCAACTAGGAAAGTAGAACTCAGTGTATATAGAAAAGAAAAAATTTATGATTTAGATTGTGAAAATTCAAGTGATGATTCAATAGATGAAAAGAAGAAGAGAGTGAAGAAAAGGTTCAAAAAAATAATCAAAGATGATCTTAAAGAATTAAAAGATAAATTAGCTTAGTTAACAACTAGATCTAAGAAATTTTGAATTGGAATAATCTGCCAAAAGTACAACAATGAAGGACATTTTTCCACAAAATGTCATTTGAAATTTTGCACCATTTGCAACATCCATACTCATCAAACAAATGAATGTATTTACAATCGATGATATTGAGATAGAAGATTAGAAGTGAATGAAGTACAACCACAATTAAATAACATGTGAAAAAAAAAAATTTATAGACAAAATCTATCTATAAATCAAGAGACGAATCAAAAACCTGTATATCACTTGTACTATAGGAGGGAAGAACCACCAAGAGATAATTACTATAGGAGTAAAGAAAGGTATCCTTATAGAGAAAACAAACCAAACTATTATGAAGATAAAATGAAGCCAAAACATGAAGGAAGATATGAAAGAAGAAACTATGAAAACTCACCAAAAAGAAATTATGAAAATCAAGCTCGAGGAGGAAATATTCTTGAATGTTATTATTGCCATCAAAGTGGCCATATTAAGATGAATTGCCAATTGTGATTAAAGCATCAAAAAGAAATTAAAGAAGCACAAGAAGAAGGAAAGCCTGCTGTAGTAATAAATGTAATAACTCCAGGAGTGTGTGTATTAATCACAGCTCAAAGACAAAAGATTGAGATTGAGAAATAAAATTTAAATAATGATAGTAGTGATGAAGAAAGAAATGAATATAAGGCCAAAGAATAACATGAGCTGATTAATTTAAATGAAATAAGAAAAAAAGTGTCCCAAGAATGGAAAAAAGTAAGAAAGGTACATCAAGATGTAACCAAAGATGTAATAAAACTACAAGAAGAATTTGGAGAAGATCCAATAGTAATGGCAAGAGAATCAAATATGAATGTTAGTGAGCAATTATTATATGACACTAAACAAAGAAATAATAGAAGAGTGATGGAAAATGAAACAACAAAAGCTGGAGAAGTTGAAAAGATTATAGGAGATATACTCTAAGATATAAAAGTAAATATTATTATAAGCCAACTATTACAGTTAATCCCATATTGCAAAAAAAAAGTTAAGAAAGCCTTTTTTTCAAGATACATACTAAAATCAAACGTACTAGAATTTTTTCAAATAGAGAATCAAGATTATGATATGGCAATGGCCATCATTACGGTCAGAGTAAAATATTGCACCATACATAATGTATTGTTACATGGAGGATCTGGTGTGAATATTATTATAGATGAGTTATGTAGAAAATTAAGCTTGAATCATATTGAATCAACTCTATTTACAATCAAGATGGCAAATCAACAAAAAATAGCATTACAAGGTATTATTCACAATATACAAATAGAAGTCGGAGGATTTTTCTATAATATTGTAGTAATGGTTATCAAATTAGTATAAAAGTTCTAAAATTATTCTATGATATTAGGATGACCATGGCTTAAACAAGCAAAGTATAGATAGGATTGGGCTTATGATACCTTAATAATTTTTTTCAAAAATAAAAAAAAAAAGATTGATACCCAGAAAATTCTATATCTTTTACCATCAAAACAACATGTACAATTGAAATATTATGATTGGCATGAAGGATTGATCGATGTAAAAGAAAAAATAGTATATCAAGCTATATCTTTACTATATTCTATAGTTGATATTGAATTAATAGGATTGAAAGAAATATTTAGTTATGACTGCAATATAGTTAAACCAACGGTATAGAAAAATAAAGAATTAAAAAAACAACTGGAGATAAAACAAAAAAAGCAAGAATCACCAGATAAGTCAAAAGAATAGATGATTAAGTATCCAGAATATTTTTACAAAGCTAGAGAAGGTACAATAAAATTAAATACAAGTCCAGCTATCGAAGCAGTTAAAGGCAAATCCATTGCTAGCTGGACTATCAATGAAGAGGAACAAATTGATGAAGTAAATTTTGGTTCTGATGATCAATCAAAGAAAGTTAAAATAGGAAAACAAACCAATGAAGAATTCAAGAAAAAGTTAATAAAATTACTACAAGAATACAAAGATACTTTTGTATGGAGTTATAAAGACTTAAAAGGTATACCAGCATATATTTGTAAACATTAAATCGAGTTAGAACCAAATGCACAACCAATTAAATAAACAAGATATCAAATGGATTTAATATATGTTACAAAAGTCAAGGAAGAAATTGACAAATTACTTAAGATGGGATTCATCTTTCATGTAGATAAAATTGAGTGGTTATCACTAATAGTAATTGTATCTAAAAAGAATGGCAAATTACGAGTATACATTGACTACAAAAAATTAAATAGAGTAACAAAAATTGACCCTTTTTCATTACCATTCACAGATGCTGTCTTTAAAACAATAGCCGATCATGAACTCTATTCAATATTAGATGGATTTAGTGGATACAACCAAATTCCAATGGCCATATAAGATCAACTCAAAACATGTTTTATCACTGAATGGGGACCATTTGCATATTGAGTAATGCCATTTGGATTAAAAAATATACTTGCAACCTTCCAGAGGGTAGTTATGCTTATATTTGCAGAATACTTGAACGTCTTTATGCAAGTTTTCTTCGATGACTTCACTGTATACGGATCAAATATTCAAAACTTGGAACATTTGAAAAAATATCTCCAAAAGTATAGAGAATATAGAATCAATTTTAATCCAAAAAAATATGCGTTTGCAATAATTTTAGATACTCTCTTTAAATCATATTGTCTACAAGGAAGGATTATTAGTAGATCCAACAAAGATTCAAATTATAGTTATTTTATCACCTCCAAGAAATCTCAAAAAAATAAGTGAATTTATGGATTCTATTAATTATCATAGAAGATTCGTACAAAATTTTGCAAAAATTTCTCAACCATTATCAAACATGATCAAATCTAGTGTCAAGTATAATTAGATAAATGAATGTTAGCTAACATTTGACTTACTAAAAGAAAAATTAATGACTACATCAATATTGATTGCACCACAATGGAACAAGTCTTTCCATTTACATTGTGATATTTTCAATAACACAATAGGAAGAGTATTAGCTCAAAATATTATTGGCAATTTAGACTCACCTATTTATTATGCTAATCAATTATTTAACCAAGCAGAGAAAAATTACAATACCACAAAAAGAGAAGTATTAGCAATGGTATACTTAGTATAAAAATTTAGACATTATTTGTTAGTAAATCACTTCATTTTTTATGTAGATCATTAAGCACTATTATACCTCATCAACAGACCAATAATCTCAGGAAGAATAGCGAGATGGATGTTATTACTTCAAGAATATGACTTTGAAATTGTATACAAACAAGGACGACAACATGTTATAGCAGATCACTTATCATGAATAACTACAAAGGAAACACTAGCTGAAATAGAAGATCATCTTTCAAACTCAAACTTTTTTATCGTATAAGTTGATCCTACATTTGTTTAAGAACCAAAACCATTTTTTGATTGGCGAGTACTATTAATTGATTTTTTGAAAAATGGTAGATTTACTACTACTACTACTTCAATCAATATTAGAAGATAAGTGGCAATTAGAAGCCAATTTTTTTATCTTGATGAAACAAAAAGACTAATTAAAACTTGTTTGGATGGAATTGAACGAGTATGTTTAGCAGGTCCCATTACTAAAGCAATTATAGTTGAAGCTCATGAAGAACTTGCAGGAAGACACTTTTCTGCTACAATAACTTTATACAAGATTCTTATAGCTTTATTCTGGTGGCCAACACTAGGAAAAGATGTTTATAATTATTATAAATAATAAGATATATGTCAACAAATAATAGCCAAATCGGATAAATAAAAAAATCCTTTATATCCAATTTTACCTATGAAAATATTTCAACGATGGAGAATAGATTTTATAGGACCTATTGATCTAGCAACTAGTTTTATAAAAAATAGATATATCATCACAATAATAGATTATACGATTAAATAGGTAGAAGCACAAGCATTAAAGGATAATATCGCCAAATCCACAGCTTGATTTTTATATGAAGAAATTATAACTTGCTATGGATGTCCAATAGAGTTAATTAGTGACCAAAGAATACATTTTATCAATGAGACAATTCAATTATTAACTACAAAGTTTATGATAATCCATCAAAAATCTACCACTTATTATCCTCAAGGAAATAGACAAGTAGAATCTACCAACAAAGTTCTTAAGGTAATATTAATTACAACAGTTAATACAAATCAAATTGACTGGGATACTAAATTTTATCCTACATTATGGGCATATTGTATAGCATATAAAGTAACTACAAAACATACACCTTTCTCTTTAGTTTTTGAAACTGAAGCCTTATTATTTATAAAATATTTGGCAAAGACAAAAAGATTTGCTATAGTAAGGCATATTCAAGATGTCATGGAAAACTGCTTACATCAAATTTAGCAAATGGATTTAAGAAGAGCAAAAATTGAAAAAAATATAATTCGAGCTCAACTACAAAGAAAGTTTTGATATGACCATACACATCAAATCAAATCTTTTAAGAATCGTCTTAAGACAGAAGTACCTAATATAAAATCTAATTTGAAAAAATATTAGATTTGGAGAGATATATTACAGCAAGAACATCAAGACATTTGTATTTAAATTAATAAGTATACAAAAGGCTAATTAGTTTTGTAGTTGAAAACAATATCTAAAAGAAAAAGAAGAAAATTTCAATACAAATGGATGGGATCTTATGTCGTGAACTCAATATACTCAAACGGAATAATAGACTTACTATTATCAGTTGGCATAACTGTAAGAGTTAACATTAATAAGCTTAAACTGTATTATAAATCAGAAGAACCAAAACTTTATTTGTAATTCACGAATATCAAATAAAGATGTAAAAAATAATTTAATACTAAAAAAAAAAAAAATTGAAATAATCAAGAATAGGAAATTTATATATCATCAAATTTCCATTGCATATCAATATTCAAATCAGCCAATTCTAAAACAAAATATTCTATGATAATAAATTATTATTAAAAAATATATATATATATATATAATAAAATAAAATAAAATAAATAAATAAATAAATAAATATATATATATATATACAATTCTCAAACAGATACCATAGCTTGATGTCATAGCCGAGACCACATTGGAAGGTTACTTCCGCAATAAGTTGTCTAGGATATACCACTACCCTAGAAATACAACCCAGGTTAGCCACACCTGCAATACATTGTCATGTTGCAATTACGTGCAGTGTATAAAAATATTATATATCTTGTATTTATTGTTATTACATGTGTGAGTGCTAGAGGTTATTTTAGAAGATATTATAAGGAGAGGATTTATTTTAGCCACTTAATTAGTAAATTAGGATGGCTATTTGTTTTGGTTCCTACCTTACTTATATCCTAGAATAGATTCTTTTGTAATTAGAAAAAAGATAAAAGTTATTTTATCTTTCTTGTTGATTTTGAGGTAGCATGGATCTTGTGAAGGATAAGAAAGAAGAGTATGGGGTGACTAGGGCCTATCCAATAGGATTTTGGTTGCCCATGTGCTCGTGGCATGGGCTGATGTGGAAGAAAAGGGGAGAATACTCCTCTTGCTGGATCTAGGGTTTGGCAATTTTTGAGCAGTGAATTTTAGAGAGAGATAGCTCTGAGGATATAGAAGTATTTGTAATGAAAATTAAGTTGTGTGTTCTTTGAATTGTGCAAATTCTAAAACCTATTCATTTGCTTGTATTGGAGTTGTGAGCAAAAAGTTATGCTAGTTTTAGTAGAGTGAGGTTTGCTACTATTAAAAAGTGATGGCAGAAACTTCAAACTACCACTGCAAGTTTGATTTCAACTCTTTTTTAGTGAAATTTGTAGAGAGTGTGAAAAATTGTGCTAGCTTTCTATCAAGCTATCTCTTGTAGTATTTGGAATTGAAGAGAGAAAGTTGTTAGCTTGAGAGTAGAAAAGGATTTATTGCCACCTAATGAAGAGGGGCAGAGATTTTATTCAACCACCCAAGTCAAACAATCTCTTTAAACTTTTTGATATTTTAGGTGCTTATAGTAGCTTATATAAGATTTTCAAAAAAACAAAAATCATTGCATTTGGAGCTCCTATAAAAGATTTATGAGCCATGAAGTATCAAGAGGATAAATTGTTGCTGGGGTTTGAGGAATAGATATGACTAGCTATAAAATCTGAAGTTTGAGAGACATACATGGGAAATTTTAAGACAAGTTAGATGATGGAGTGAGATTTCTAAAAAGCTATTACATGTCTAATTTGGAAAAAGGAAGCAATCACAAAAAAGGCTGAAGTGAAGAGGAGCTTTGCTGCCTTTGTATTTGCTGGGAAATTTTAGTGCTTATTTCATTTAGCCATAACTTTTAAACGGTAAGACATCTATTTATGAAATTTTGATATGTTTTACAATGAGTTATTAACTTTCCATAGGCTATAAGTACGCTTGATTTGACCTTTGGATGAAATTTTAGTGATTTAATTAATTTCAGCTTGTTGTATAACTTGTATTCTTCATATGCGGTCATATTTGAGGTATACTTGAGTATATACATACTTTGTTTATACTTATTATATAAGTATATATACTTGTATTTACATCAATTATTTATACAAGTATTTTATAAGTATTATATATAATATTTGTACAAATATTTATATAAATATTATATCAAGGATTATATTCTATTTTTATATAAGTATTTTATAAATATTATATATAATATTTGTATAAGTATTTATATAAGTATTATATCAAGGATTTTATTCTATTTTTATATAAGTATTTTATAAGTATTATATATAATATTTATATAAGTATTTGTATAAGTATTATACAAAGGATTATATTCTATTTTGTACAAGGATTATACTCCACTCTTATATAAGGATTATATTCTAATATTGTACAAGTATAGAAGATACTTGCACAGCTTCATCTTATGTTCCCTACTAGTTCTAGTAGCAGCTAGGAACCCGGTTTTTCCAAGGTGAATTCTCTCTATCCGACAATGTGTACTATATTGCCATTGCGGATAAGGAGTACATAAAATAGGCAGGATGATGACTTAGAATAGAACGGCGGGACGTTGTCGTGTTGTGACACGATTATATGGTGAAACTATGATTAAAAATGATTTTTCAATTAATACTCTATTATCTTAGTTCAACAAGAATTCAACATATTTTAACAAGATTTTTATGAAAGCCTCTTAATTTGTTTTCTTTACTTAATAGCTAGTAGATAAGAATTAGTTAGTAATTTTACCTTCTAGATTGTAGTAATTCTTTTACTGCCTTAGAAAGGCTATAAAATAATAAAAATATAGTAAAAAAGATAAATCACTAGCATGATTGATATTAGGATTAAGTTGAGGGTAGGGTGGGGCTATAAAATCCCTAGGATAGGTTAGATTGATACCCAAGGATTGGCCGTTTATAGGATAGGATTGAAATCAGACCTTTGGCTACTAAAATGGCCGCCTAGGGCAAATCAAGAGTCTTTTGGCAAATCAAAAGATGGGATTAGAGAGAAGACTTAAGAGATTTTGCATAAGAGTTAATTTTAAGTGATTTTAATAAGAAATGACTTTGTAATAGCTTTGCAAATTTAGGGTTGTTTTCGGCAACTTGGGATTTTATGAAATAAAATAGAATTGATATTTTAGACAATTTCAGAAGTTTTGTAGCAGATTCACAGCTGAAAATTTGTGGATTTTTGGGTATTATTATTGTTAATGTGTGTTATAAATTTGAGCTAAATCTAACGGTTTAGTTGTATGTAATTGAGGTTTAACTGGGTCAAGGTCTTGGAAATTAAGTTTTGAGGGTTAGTTTGGGTTTTTGAGATCTTGAGCAATTTGCTAGTTGGATTGGAGTGAAATTTGTGTATATGGATAGTAGACTTGTTTTTCTATGCACATAAAAAATTTGAGAGCAATTGAATGGTGTAAAAGGGAGATTTAGATACTGGAATATTGGCAACAAGGTTGGAGAAGGAGGCCGGCCGTCACCCATGCAAATTTATGGGTTTTTCTTCTTTTTGTGACATTAGATCTTCTTCAAACTTAATGTGCTTGTTTTTAACTTAATTAATAAGATGTGTGCAAAATTTCAATCAAAATCAATGGTTTATTTGGTAGTTATTGAGGTTCTAAAACTGCCTTAGGATTTCCTTAGGATTTGGTTAGGATTCGATTAAGGTTAGTTAGGATTTGTTTTAAGATTTTTTAGGATTGATTAGGATTTAGTAGGATTTGTTTTAGGATTTTTTTTTTGAATTTGATCAAAATTGACTAGGATTTAATTAAAGTATGATTAAAGACTATTTAGAGATTGATTATAGAAGTTAGGACTAGTTATTGTTGCGTATTTTCTTTTTATCTTCCACAGCCAGGTGCTCGGAGCATTCTTAAGCAAGACTTCATGACATACGACAACGTTCATCTAATAGGCTGGCATCAAATCCTACAAGGTAGTATTGCTACTAAGTGCGGCAATCACGCTCAGGCCGGAGAACCCTGTCTCATCGTTCAGGGTAGAAGTCTTATTTGTGATGATGAATATAGATTAAAAAACAACCAGATTGTGTTCAAATATTAATTTATATAAAAAAAATCAAGACGTATAGCATACTCGGATGACATCAAATATTTAGGACCAACAATTTGCAAACTATATAGAAGGATGGCACAACAAATAACATGATGATTAAGCAGTAGAGTCTAAGAACAGAGTATTGACAAGTAGCACGTATAGTAACCAACAATCTACACCTCCAATTCAAGCTCGGTAAACATATCAATTTTTGTACTAATAACTATCTAATACACAATGTGGAATGAGGTGGCTTATATCCATCGCCAAACAACTATTGTGTCAATTGACATCCGCATGCCAAGGCAAATGACAATTGTATAGATTGACATCCATGAGCTTACTATGGATGGCTATTGTAGAGTAGAAGTATACATCATTCTTATGCAAATTGAGATTATCATCCGTGCTACCCATATCTAGAATGTTTTAGGTGAGAAGGGACATAGGATCAGGGAATTGACTTTCGTGGTTCACAAATGGTTCTAGTTTCCTAAGAATATAATGGAGTTGTATACTGAAAAGGTCAACAACCGTGGTCTGTGCTCTATTGCACAAGCTAAGTCTCTTCGATACAAGCTCCACACAGATCTTATTATATGCAAAGCTTGCTATGGAGTATTGAGGTTCATTATGGAAAATGGTGTCGTATGGCGTGAACTTCTATTTGAGAATATATTGGATACCTGGTTGTGGAGAGTTTATTTGAAACTTGATGGCAAAAATCCAATAGGTGATTTGTCCTTAATAAAAAAGACAAATAATACAACAATCTTACAAAAGAAAAGTTATGTATATAAATCCTCTTATATTCAAGTAAGTTTGTACAAAAAGGGTTCAAATTTCTATAAAAACCCTTCAAAACTTTATTCACCCGCAAGGACTTATTTCTTATTAAACTTTAGAATTCATTAATTCTTGATCCAATTATTTAATTTCTATAAAATTTCCATCAAAGTATAGATAATACTTTTGAATTTTTGTATAAAGAAGAATCAATTATAAATTTGCTACCAATCATCCAATATCTCAAAAATCCTAGTTGATGCTTAAAACCCTAGCTCAAAGACACCTGAGCACTATTTTTCTTATATCTCACAAATCCAAAATCTTAATGCCACAAAATTTTTGCACAGAGTCTTGTGACATAACTATACATGCTCTTAAAAATTTTGAGCTAAAAATTTGTCGAATTGCTCAAGATATGGCTCAAAACACAACCACTATGTAAGCGGGTTACTTACTACCCTTAAGTTTGTAAGCATTGACTTCAACTCCCAATAACTCCTTCATTTTAGCTTACAATTCATTGAGCTATATGTATAAAGTGTAGCCAAGAAAGTGCTCTCTCCAATCAAAGTTGCTAATTCTTGATTGCTTTCTGTATGCACAAGTTGTTTCTAAGAGAGTGACAGTAGATCTAAAATCAATACCTTAATTTTGAGTGCCTATAATTTCTTCATAAAAAGTAAAAATCACACAAAATTTGTACCTAAACTAGATCCAAAAACCTAAACCTTATGATCCCAGCCTTTGATATTTGACTCCCTTAAAAAACAAATCCTAACTCCTAATAAATCCTCAGGCAGCCTCCTTGAAGTCCATTGGACATGATTTTTGACCAATTAGAATAGAGATTTCTATCATCTACCTCTATCCATCTACATGGATGGCCAAACTACCCTTTTTATACTAAAAACCCTTTTCTAACCCTTCTTCTTATAAGATTTATATACTTAGTACTTTAAGCACCAAATAAAAGAAGTAAATTAAGATTTTAAGGATCACCAATGTCTAATAAAGGTGACTTAAGATATATGTAAGTTATTGTCAATATAAATCAATCTCAAAATCACTATAAAAAATAAAAAAAGATTATATAAACCTCATTAATAGCTCTATTAAGTAGATTCCTTCTAAACTAATAATCTAATCACATCTTATAACCAATGAAATCCATTATTATAGCTTTCACATAATTACATAATAAATTGTACATTAAATATATATATACAATTTTTTTACATGGTAGCCAAATCACAATACAACAGTGTTGCCAAGGGTTGTGAGATGATAGTGAATGGAAAGCTTATTGCAGCTCGTGCAAAGTCTATGAAGTTCAAAGATGGATACATGATTTCATCTGGAAGCCTTGTCAATAATTACATTGATAGTGCTGTGAAATATGTCATATTGCGACCGGAAGTGTTGGATATCAAGATTAAAATCATGCTCGACTGGGATCCAAATGACAAGCAAGGACCTATGACTTCCCTTCTAGATGTGGTTACCATCCATATACCAAAGAAGGAGGAGGAATTTACCTACAAGCCTCATGTAGAGAAGGAAGAATTATATAGCAGAGAACCACGGATGTTTTTTTTTTCATTGAAATAGAATGTAAAAATCAATTTTGTACTTCAATAATAATAATAATAATAATAATAAATAATTCATTCATAATAAATTTTTGAATTCAAAAAAAAAAAAAAAAAAAAAAAAAAATTACTATAATATAAAATATTCTTATCACTAAAAAGATAATCGAGTGGAATCGATTAATTTTGGGGGAGGGGATAATAGTAACATTGGATTATATATTAATTCTTAATATTTTTATTCATCTTTAATATATAAAAGATCATTATTAAATAAAATAAAGAATAATTAAAAAAAGACCTAGTGTAAATGGATTAGAAAGGAAGAACTTAAAAATAATTAATGTGAACAAAAGGATGGTTAGCCGCCCTTGTGTTAAACATGTGCTTAATTAGACAAGATAGTTAAGCCACCTTAGGTAGTTAAGAAAAAAATAATTTTACTAAGATCAAATAATAAGAAAGAAAATTTATCATAAGATAGCTATAAATAGCTAATTTTTTATTTTATAAGAAAAAAATAAAAATATATATAATTATTAGCATACAATCTTTTAGGCATGAATAATTTTAGCTTTAGATTATAGGATGATTCAACAGTAGAATAGATTCATGGAGATTTTTTAGTTTTTTTTTAAAAACTTAGACATCAACATTTATGAACTAATGTTAATATGAATACAGAGATAGATCCTATGTAGAGACATAGAAGGAATATCTGACACTTCTTGGAATATGAGAAGTGAGGTGTTTAATGTTTCTAATAATTGGCCAAAGATGGTATACCATTTGTTATTTATGCAACTTTTATTAAAAAAAATATGACTTCATTGGCAATTATTCTACAGTAGTATAGCAAATTTTAAGATATTTTTCAAAAAAAAAATATTGATATATTATCAGAGCATTGACTATATGATTGTACTATAGATCTTCATGAAAGAATGCAACCACCTTTTGGCCTAATTTATAACCTTGCAAAGAACTTTATCAAACATTCAAAGTTTCCAACAATTATATTTATATTCTTTATAAAGAAAAATAATGGTTCTTTACATATGTATATTGATTATCAAAGATTAAATAAGATCATGATAAAAAATTATTATCCACTGTTAGTAATCTCAAAACTTTTGGAACAATTTGGCTAAGCCAAGATTTATACTAAGATAGATGTTTGTAGAGCATACAACTTGGTATGCATCAAGGAAGGAGACAAATAGAAGACCATATTTTGCATAAGATATGGATATTTTGAATATAATGTCATGCCCTTTGGATTAATAAATATACTTGCTATTTTTTAGCATTTAAAAAATGCTATCTTTTGAAAGCATTTAGACAAATTTGTAATGATTAATCTTGATGATATCTTGATTTATTCTTAAAATTTGGAAGAACATAATGTAAATCATCAAATTGACTCATTAGTTATTTTAGGATAAAAGAATATATTTAGAGTACCAAAACTACAATTATAAAGTGAAGATGTGTTTAAATGATGCTAAATGAAGGAAAATAGTATTAGTGAGAAAGAAATAGGATCTTAGTAAGTCTTGGAGGTAATTATCTTAGTTAATTCAATATTTTTTTTTAATTATAAGAATTAATATTTAATTATTGAGACCAGTATCTATATTGGTCTTTTATCTTTATGTACCACTTATTAAATATATATAAATATTATTTAGTAAGTAGAAGAAGAATAAGAAAGATATCTCATGTCTTTTTAATTATTTATGTAGACAATAGGATTTTTAGTTGATTTAAATTGATTTTTATTTAGAATTTTTTAGGAATTTTTAGAAGAATTTTTAAGACTTTGATAAAAATAAATTTTACCACCTTGGGAGCCATTATGAAGAGTTGGAGTAAGATTTGAAGACCATACAAGTTCTTAGGCTAATTGGATGTTTTTAAAGACCATGGTGAAGTTAAAATTAAAAAATAAGGAGTTTTATTAGTAAAAAATAGGAGGACTAGCAGCTAGTATAATCCTTGTAAGAAGGGCCGTGTACAAGTCCCATATGGATTGTAGTACCTTGGATGTAGGTAGGAGGATAAGACTAAGGCCTCATGGCTCCTCTAGGACACCTTTATACACTACTTGTGAGCCTTAGTGAGGTTCAAACTCATAATCTCTTAAGCAAGTTATCCTTGAGGTAAAACTTTTCCACTTAACTTTTATATTATCTACCTTCTGTCTTTGGATTATCATAACTTATTCATAGTAATTTGGATTTATATGTTTTTTATACCATTAGAAAGATAAAAAAATTATCTAAATAAAAGTATAATATTTATTTTTTACTTTTATTTTTTATTAGGTGAAAACATGGTGAACAGACTGTGATATAATTTTGAATTGTGTACTTGCTTGATATCCTATACTTCTCTTGTTTTTGTGGTTGTTATTCTTGTTGTACTTGTTATTTACTCCTTCACTTCATACAATCAATTAAAAATAACTTTTAAATGAGGCCACCTTGTAACTTGAATTGAAAGGTGAAAATTTACCCTCACATTTTGGTGCGTTTGCTAGGAGGTGGTGCTTCTAATTGTGTGGGTGATTGTAAGTGAGTTAATGGTGGTTGATCCCTTTTGTGGACTTTTTGAGTGATCATTTTGATCTTATCCTTCATCATTCGTAAGTTTTCTACCTTTCTTCATTATTGTGATAAACAAAGCTTTTATCATCTATAGTAAAAAAAAAAAAAAAAACAATTTGCTCTCGGATTTTTATCAATCAATTTTCATGTAATTATTATTTGTATTTGAAATTTTACTAGGTTGTGTATCTTTATGTAAGCTTTCTGAAAAATTATCACATATTTAATTTGGACTAAGTATGAATTTTTGGTGAATTTTTGAATAGAAGTGGGTCTAGTACCTTGAATAGTTGCTCCCAAGAGTGATTTGCTCTCGGGTTTCCAACAATCAGTTTTATTGTATTTGTTAGCTGATCTTAAAACATTGTGAAGTTGTGTACCTTGTTGTTAGCTTTCTAAAGAATTATCATACATTTTATTTGGTTTAAAATTGGATTTTTGGTGAGTTTTTGATTAGAAGAGGTTTGACTGCCTTGAATGTTTGCACCAAAGAGTGACTTACTCTCAGGTTTTCATCAATCAATTTTTATGTGATGGTTAGTTGATTTTGAGATTTTGTGAGATTGTATATCTTGTTTTTAGCCTTCTAAAGGATATTTTTAAGATTTATTTGAATTGAAATTGAGTTTTTGCTGAATTTTTTTATTAGAAGAGGATTCATCATTTTGGAAGTTTGTTCCCAAGAGTGATTTGCTCTCGGATTTTCATCAATCAATTTTACTTTGTTTGTTATGTACTTTGAATTTTGGTGAGGTTGTGTATCTTATTG
>JAWRVF010001925.1:0-33491 GCA_036785485.1 Physcomitrellopsis africana | reverse complement strand
CCATGACCCCTCCCATGATGTGTGAGGAACGGTCACAGAGACTCGAACATCCTTATTCAAGAGAACTAAGACATAGTTACAAGTAGATACCATATCCAGCCGTCTCACATCATCAAGTGAGTGAAGGTACGCATTATATGCATTTTTATCATTAAGCAACCTGGTCAGCTCTTCAGGACTGCACGTAAGGAAAGCACAAACGCAGAACTGAAATCAGAATCATTAGCGGTTAAGTTGCAAAAGTACACGAGCACCCTTCGTCTATTAAGATACCTACGAAATACCATCACTACCCCCAGGGTGCTAAGTCAAAATTACAACGGCGAGGTTGAAGGGCAATTGCACTAATGAACTCAACCTAATGATTCTTTCAAAGGAGACCAATACCTCTACAATTACTTCCCTAAAATACAGGTCGCCCCTACATCGCCTCCTTAGCTTGAAAGGACGATACATATCATGGGGAATTCGACCAGCACCCCACTGGTTAACACAAACACGCTCAGTTCTGTGGACTAGAAGCTCACCTCTTAGCTTCCAAGCTTGCCAGAGAATTAGAAGCGGCTGAATTTGATGAGTATGACCCCGAAGACGAGACCTGCGTACTAATTGGTGGTGTATAACCTCCCGAATAGGATCCAGACAAAGTACTCGATGGATAGACAGATGACGCTGGACGTGCATCAGAGATGGGGTGCCAGGCAAGAGGATTTATTCCAGGTGGAGGAGCTCCAAAATTTGGAGGTAGTGGCACGCGTGATAGTCCGGTGTTAGATGGACCTACAACAGGAGGAGGGTACCAGCTCTGTAATGGAGGGGGCGGTTGTCCTTGTTGTTGTTGTTGTTGTTGCTGTCCACCCCTGCATATTAATTTAGCAAGTTGAGTAATCAATTCCAGCATGTTATAAATATGATTTGCATGGTCTACGTGGGAACGCCGCTAAACAGGTATTAAGTTTCCAGAATTGAGGTTCATCCCACACAAGGAGCCAGTAAGAGTCGACGTACACCTACTCAATCTGAATCCTGTAAGAGATTGCAACTGTAAAACTCCTTTCAATCATAATGGAGCCTGCGCTTCATTTAGGCCACAAGGAAATGCTTTCCTCGAAAGCCATGCTACTGAACGAAAATCCTAACCCTACTCTCTGAAAACATCCCAGGATGCGACAATTCCTCAACAAAATCCTACAAAAACCGAGCTTCTAGGTGTTCGAAGACCACTTTTCTGAGGTCCGCGCAATATGCCTCCAGCTAATTATTGATGCTTCAGGGACATGTCGCGGGTAATAGAAAGAAAAATAAATAAATAAATAATACACACTACACCGATCTGTAATTCCAGCAAAGCATGCATCGCCCTTGAGTGGAAAAAACGATAGAATACAAATTCAACGCTTCCGACCCATGGAACCCCTAGTTTCCACCGTCATGAGCATCTACAACCAAGTAAGCTACCGTTGAATTCATGCGAAATAGAGAAATATCACAGAGGAAGAAAAAAAAAAAAAAAAAAAAAAAAAAAAAAAAATCCTCTCCCGCAACTGCAAAACCAGAATCCCGATCGCTTGTCTCACACACCACAGGCTCTCCCTCCGTTCTAGCAGACCACGAGACCATTTGCAACCCCAATTGGCTAGGAATGAAGCGCAATAAGCGTACCTGATGAAGGAGGTGAACATAGTGAAGAATTGGTGGCGGTGCGAGTGGAATACTTGGATCGAACAGACGAGAGACAGAGCGAGACAGACAGAGCGAGAGACGTGATCAATGGATCGAAGGAGCAAGCGATGGAGCAACAGCTGACACTGCGAGTGCTCGAGTCCCTCTGCACCCCCTGCTCCCCTGCCCTAATCATCTATATTATCCATACCCTGACCACCTCGGGCACATATACCCTTTTTACGTCCTGGATGTTATACTGTGGCGCCTCCACCGCACCGACACCCGGCGCGTTCCCTTTGGCCTCATTCCCACGGCATTCTGAGGGAATTGGTTATTTGATGGTCATTTATTATTGTTGTCATGGAGATTCCTTTTAGGCGTTTCGAACATGAATGCTTCTTTTGTCCTGCGCTCTTTGTTAACTAATAACTCCTTAATTATATTGAATAATGTTGAGAGATCTTTTAACGCTTGTAGTGGAAAACGTGTTTTATTCAATGAATACGTTTTTCTTTTTGCCTTTTTGCCTTTTTTTTTCCCTTTTTTTTTTTTTTTTTTTTTTTTAATGTTGAATTCAAGGATCAAATACAAAAACCTTGGCAATTCTTTAACTTACATTTTGTATCATGGCATGTTGTGGTATTTTCTTTTGGTGAATGTTAAATATTACACGTCATAATTCAAGATATGTTGCTCAATGTAAAAAATACATTATCCACCATAGTTTTTGTTATTTCCAACAAAACAACAAATCAAACAACAAGAAATGACAATCAGGTAACCTTCATGGCAGAATTTTTATTCGTTTTTTTATTATTGATACATGTTTAGTCATTCATGACCGCATCAAAATATGCAAATATTGCTGGCTATCAAAACCAGTATTTTTATAACACATGTGATAATACTCTTATAAAAGTCGTGACACAAAAAATATTTATATATAAGAATATTGTCTAATTGTATGCATATTCAATACAAATAATAATTGAAGATTCACACCATAATTTAAAACACATAAATCAAAATGCTGTAAATTGTAACACAAAATTATAATTATAGTATTAATTTTGAATAAATTTCAAAAACTTCAATGGGTGTTGCAATTAAAAAAATATCCTCTAGATAAGCACTATAAATAAATAAAAACATTCTACAATTAGGATTAATTAAAATTTTGTGCATGCTTCTTGAATATAATTTAAAAAAGAAAAATACACTCAATTTCTTTCATAAAAAAACCAAGGAAAAGAGGATTTTTTTCTTTTTTAAGATCAATACGTCTCATTACAATATATTTAAGTGTACACACATTAAAAGTACACAATTTTGGAAGCCACTTGTGCCATGTTTTTAAATTTATATATCTTGGGTCCTCTATTATTGCACTTGTTACTACTCAACGTTTGCAACTTTATTTTTAAATTATTTGCCAAGTTACCACCAAATCAACTTGATTGAATATAGATTATTTAATGATAATAATACTAGTAACAATAACAACAATAAACTACATCAGGAGCAGCCTCCAGAGTTAGACAAAAAATAAAATACTCAAACTTGCACCAGAGTAAGTGTACTGCTTAGATGATTTATGATGTTTTGGTTTCATTTACCAAAAAAATAAAACAAAAACGTATGTATCATTTTTCAAGTGACTTACTGTTCTTCTCCTTTGTATTACTTGTTTGGTGCATATGTGTATATACATACATATACATATATATCCATGCAAACGTTTATACATATCTAAATTGCATATATTGATGGCGGAATAAGTTCAATCAAACATCAATCAAAAGTATGAAGCTTTCACATAATAAATTCTACAAAATATCTTTGAAATCTGAAACAATTTATTCCTTGTTGTCTACTAACTACTAATTATTTAATTTTTTGAAATGTTTATTTTTGTCAACCACAAATTGATACTCTGCACAATCTTACACACATCTGAATAATTTGCAGCGTTTTTAGTAATCTTCTACCATCAGTAATAGTAAACCTCATACAATTTTTACATGTGTTATCAACTATTAGAAGAACTCGTATTGATACAATCTTCACTGGATTGCACATTGAGTTGCAGGTTAGTACCAAACAATTTGTTGTAGAATTGATAGAGAGTACAGGATTATACATGAGTGATAACCAAATGATACGTCAAAATCCCCATCACAACATGATGCACAGACCTTGTTCTAAAAGTCCTTTTTAACCCATCTTCTATCGGTATCATGAAATTTTGTAGAATTATCAAACTGTTGTTGTTGACCACATCGAGGACAAATCCTTAGCTCTTTGTGCCTTAGAAGCGAGGCAACTGTGTTGCTCTCTGACATTAATGTATATGGACTCCTGTGAAACAACATTCACTATCATCGACGTTTGCAGTGCATCAAACCTGGATATGACAGCAGTTTTGTCTACGGCAGCAAATACATCTGGGGAAACTAGTATAGCTGCAGAGCATAAACAAATGTCATAGCATGGATTATTAAAATTAGCTCACACCATTATCAGGAAGTTATGTCAAGGGCTGAGGGTTAACATCTAGAGCTTCCACAACAAGCTCAGTTTGTAGATTTAGGCACAATACGTTGGCCTCCCTCACTTACCTTGCTCACCTTGCAGACAATGACAATACTGCGTGATATGCACACTGCACTGTGCAGTGATTCAGTTTGAAGAACAATATGTGAGCAATGATGTGACGACACAGCTTGCACCCAGACCACACCTATAAACCAGTCTTGAATACAACCCCTGGGTATTCAAGAACAAGAATTCAGCCATTCAGTCACATCCCTTGACTTGGCGCTGCAACGGAACGAGGGGGAAATAGTCAATCAAAAATATACAGTGAATCTACTGGTTTGCTGGACCATGCCCAAGTCACCAAGCTCTAAAAGCTTCCGATTCGCAGCCTAGCAAAAGTAGAAAAAAGAAAAAATTCCAATTCATTACAATGGCTAGCTACAGCAGTCGTCCTTTAAATCCAACCTCGACACATCTGTATTCACAAGTCAAGGGTAGAGTGGGAGAGCGGAAGCAGGTCTCAGGTGTGAAGATAATTTGCCGCCATCATGAGCTCCAGTGTTATCTCGGGCTCAATATAAAATTCCGTCTCCTTGCCACTGCCAGGCAGAGACACACGTAACCACACAGCCACACGGTTGACTTGGTAACTTGTCTACTTCAGTGGTATCACCTCAATTCTATGCCAAAACAGACATGGAACATCAAGTACGAACCACGCACACGAAGCAGGTTTTGGGCTGAAACACCCTCAGTTCTACAACAAGGGTAAAGCACCAAACTAAGAATGTCGCAACACATGAAATCATAGGTGGTTCTCACCTAGCAAATTGCAAGGACCAGTAAAAGTACTGGCACACCTTCTCCAAAATGGGTGTACTGATTTCCGGAAACTTCACTTCTCCCAACTCCGTTTCCGTGAAGTTCCCTGTATCAGAACTCCAAATAATTTGCTCAAAACTTATTGTAATTCTTTTCAGTAAAAGAATAAATACTAGGATGACGACTCGCCCCCCTGAACCCAGTCACAACGATCTAACAGCCCTTAATTTACAACAGCAAGATGGTTGTGCTTGCAGAAGGTCTCTGGCAAAACCTCGTTTTAAACAAGAGATAAGTCCTAAAAATCTGGTAGTGGCATCATTAAGGGATGATACCCTAACGTCTCCAAAATGGAAGACTTCACGCGTACACAATAGGATGGTATGGACCAAGTGGCGATTAAACTATATGATGGTAGTACATTGACGTTACTCCGAAGATACTTAGAACCATGCCAAGTACGATTTAGAAAAAAATTGCAAGAACAAGAAAAGTATAAAAAGGAGAAGGATAAACACCCAAACTCAGAATTCAACAAACGCGAGACAGAAACAGGGCCAAAACTTGAAAAAAAAAGGCTGAGAGTAAGGAGCAGATGCACAAACCGCTTGATGAGAGCATGTTCCTCAAAGTATTAGATACTACAGCAGCCTTCCGATCGATAATAAACTCAAACCCCTCCGCGCTTACAAGCTTAACGGTCTGAGCCTTACTCAACATCTTCTCTCCGTCTAACGACATTCACACCGTGCCCTGCAACCCACAACGTCACAAGTAGATCAGTGCCAACCCCCTTAATCCGACTTACCGCCCGCACTGCACTACACACCAAAGCTCATGACCGCTGGTTGATCACCATGATCGCAAAAAAACTGCTCTCACTCCATCAAAATCCTCACAACCAGAGACGCGCTGCCACGCATCACGTACAATCACCAAGCGCATCGAACCCAGAACGAATCAACAGAGAGAAAAGCCCAGCCGCGTGCCATAAGAAACTGAACAAGAAACACGAGGCAGCGCAGTCATGTGAAACCTGAAGAAAGAAAGCGGGTGAGGTGGGGAAGAAGACAGCGGCAGCGGCGACAGCGATTCTGAAACCACGCGTGCGTGGAAAACTCGTGGCATTTGACGATAAATCCGCAGGCCCCCGAAGAGTGGGCTGAAGTCAGGAAGCGATAAGACAGGTTCCGGGAGAGCAGGGGCTATTTATCGGCAGCCGGCTTTTTGCAAAAACCCCAAAAACTTTATTCGCCCGCCGATTAAAGTAAGAGAAGAAAGAAAACGCAGATGCGACAGAGTGTAGGAACAAACTTGGTGTGTGTAAGAAACGGATTGCGGAGATTGGTTGGGGGTGCCCTGGGGATAATCCCCATCACCATTCTCGTCACTTCTCTCACCAGTCAGTCGGTCAGGATTAATGACAACAAGCAGAAGAATATTATTATTATTATTATTGTTGTTGTTGTTGTGTAGACTCGCGTCGTCTCGCGTCGGGATTGCCGTTTTCATCATTTTGGGGGTTGATTCTGCTCCTTCCGCTCGGGGTCGTGCTCTCGCGCCGAGAGCTCCAAACCCTAAATTTGGAAAATGTTGCAAATTTACGGTTTAGGGTTTGTTTGGTGCCTCGCTGTGATTCTGTAACATCTTCCATTCAAACTCATTTGTTCAAAATTTAAGTTTTGTAGTTAAAAGATGTGTCCTTTGAAACAAGTTGTGTGTTTCATTGGAAAAATAAGTTGTGTGTTTTAATGGGAAAATAAGTAGTGTGTTTCATTGTAAAAGATTGTACGGAATATCTTAGAAAAATACGATGAAATTTTGTTGTGGAACATAAGTAACTTTAATATTTATTTAAATTTGTATTCTTATGAGGTGTTTTAAAGTTAAATGTTGACATCATAAATTAATCTCAAGGCATCTCAATAGCAGGGGAAAGTTGGTAGATAAATAATAATTAATGAATTTAGCATTTTGAAGGAAAAGAATAAAAGAATAAAAAAAATGTTGGAAATTTATATTGTGAAGTATCAATTGTAGTACTTTGGAATAGTTCTCACCATCATGGAGTTGTTGATGGAGCAACTTTATAAAACTTTATTAAAATAGGTATCAAATATGTTAGAATCTGCCCATAATAAATTTACATATATGAATTTTATCATCTACAATCTTTTACCACAATTATTATGTTTAGATATTTATTATTAACAATCTACTTTATAAGTAGATATTAATATCCTTACAGCTTTAATCATGTAGAATTTATTTTAGAAAATGCCAAAAGTTTTAAAGATTCTTAGATATCAAAATGATAATTACATTCAATAAAATTATTAAAAGTTTATTTTAAAAAATGTTGTAAAATAGAGTGATAAGACTATTCTCTTTACATGAATTATCCAACTATATGTTTATGCATTCATTACATAATTATGTAAATTTAAAAAACATTGTATATGTTAATTAAAATTTTTTCAATGTTAATAGTAAATTATTTTATTTTATCATTTAAAAGCTTTATATAATATCAAAACCATTGTATAGAATTTTAGAATCATTGTATTCATGAACTTCATAACAACTATGAAAATAAAGAGGGCATAATTTTGGATTTATGTTTAACCTTATCTCAACTACTTGAGAGTGTAAAAAAAAATGCAACTTTATAGTATGTTGTATGTTAAAGAATATATTTAAGATTTGTTTGCAACTAATTTTATAAATAAGTAGCATGTAGGATTGACAATGCATGATAATTGCAAAAGTTCAATAGCGATTCCAGAAACATAATAAGAGAAATATTTATGAATAAGTATAAATATATATATAAATAAATATTTATAAAAATCATTATATATTTTAAAAATTATATCTAAATTCTTACTTAATAGTTTTGAATTGAAAGAACATAAAATAAAATAAATAAATTTTATAATTCAATAAACATATGAGATTAGCCATCTAAAAAAGAGTTAATAGCAAATGAGAAATATTCTAGTATTTTATTTTATTTTATTTGTGATTAAAATTTAGTGTTCTCTCATTAATTAATCCTCCAAAAACTAATAACTTCCAATAATTAATCAAAATTTTAGGAATCAACTTCATTCTATGGTGTATAATTTCTAATTTCTAATTATTAATTGATTTTCATTGAATTTTATTAATTAAAAAAGGTAATTAATAGAAGCAACATGGCTTTACATGATTGGGCAAGGCAAAGCCACATGGTTGCCAAGGTAAAAGAGAACAGCCTCCATTGTAGGACCTTGGCAAGGATAATTTCCATCCCACCTTCAATGTGCCACCTTGAATGATTAATAACTTTTGATAATTAATTCTTTTTTCTTGTTGATTAATATCATATGTTGCAAGAAAAAAGAATTAATATCAACAAGAAGAACATTGTATGTCAAAACTCGTTTTATTTTTTAATTTTTATTCTTAAATGACTTGAATTTTATACAAAAATTTGGAAGCAACGCCCTAGACTACCATATAGTATTGTTCCACTCTTCCATAAATTTCCATGAGATTCCTCTTGTCAATAATTTAAAATAACAAGCTAATTTTTTTTTTTAGTTTTAAAAATAAAAAATTATTTTAAAATTTCAATAGATTATGTGCACCAAGAAAAGAGGCATACATGAAATAGTTCTGGGAAGTATTAATTGATAGTGATAACTTATTTCTAAAAATTGGAAAGTTAGAGTATTTTTTTCTTTCTAAATTAAAGTCGAAATAACAAATAAATGGATATTATTACCCAATTAATTTAATTTTCCTTTCTTAGTTATTTACCTCAAATTAAGAAAATAATCTTAATGTTATCAGTTCAAGAACCCACATTGACAAATTGCCTCATATTAGAAAATGATTTTATTTCATGCAGCATTTAGCAATCAATCAAATTTCAATATACAAGACTGAAGTTCCTTTAACATTATATATATAAATATAAATATATATATATATATATATATATATATATAATACAAAACTCACAAATGCATCCAGTAAAACTATTGTTAATTGGTTATCAATTAAGTTTTTTTTGGTTACATTCCAAATATATTGTAATGTATTTGGACAATGAAAATAGATTGTGTGCATTTTTAGGATTAAGAAACAGCATAATAATTACATAATTTATGTATGATTATCATAAAGTATGTTTTCAAAAATAAAATTTTAATATAATGGTTATTATTAAAAAATATGATCTTCATCTACTTAAAATAGAACTTTAGAGTTCAATTTCATACTAAATAAATGCATCCTTATGTGTGGCAAATGGTGGAATTTTGTGATGTAAAACATCAAGGTACTCCATATTTATTAATCATCAATTGATGCAAGAACAAAATGATAGAACATGTGCTAAATCTACAAGTTGTTCACAAAGTTGTTTTGATTGTTTATTTGCAATCTTTCACTCTTGTTGGTGTCGCAATAATATTGTCATATTATTACTTGGACTCAACAATGCTGGAAAATCAACTCTTCTTTCCACAATAAGGTATTCACTTCAATTTCAAGACACTGGAATTAATTTATATAATCTCTCATGCATGCATTTTCTTTAAAACAGATGTTGTTATGATTCTCTAATTTACATAACAATGATACTAATGATATTTGGGAACTTTGAAAATATCCAAAAAGTAAATCACTTGAAAAATCCATGTTGAATTGTAAGCTACATTTGAATGGTAATATTGTCAATTACATTGAAAACATACAGGAAAGAAGGAAGAAAGGATCACTTTCCAACATGGGAATTTGATGGAAAAGTATGGAAAACACGCAAATTCCACACAATGGTGTATGATTTGGGTGGAGGAAAAAGCATCCGTGGAATTTGGCCACACTATTATGCAGAGGTAAGCTTCCTTTGTTTCATGAATGAACTTCTACACCACCATTGCCACATTGTCATTTGTTTATCTAATTAAAAACCAATTTTGAATCATTTGATTTTGATAATTCATTCATCTCTATATTGATATATGATGCAGGCTTTTGGTGTAATATTTGTTTTGGATGGAGCAGATGAGAGTCGAATTTGCGAGGCATCCATTGAATTGAAGGCAGTCATGAAGCATCCATGTCTAGTGGGAAAACCGCTTCTTGTTGTGGCCAACAAATTGAATGAAAGCAAGGCTTTGAAATATGATGATCTCATGGGTGCCCTTGGGCCTTTCAATGCTAATGAACATGCATTCATCTATTGTGATTGCCGGTTGCAAGTATATCAAATGGCCTCTTATAATTCAAGCATTATTAATTCATGTAGTACATTCAAGGAAATAATAAAAATAATACTAATACTAATGACAATAATTATAAAAATATCAAAATCCAACAATAAAGAAATTGTTTGCTAATAAATTACAATGAGAAGTATTAATTGATTTACACCAATGTATGCATATATAAACAAGACTTTGAAACATTAAAGCTTTTAAGTTCTGAAATATAATATGTAAAATGCATGATTATAGAATGGTTAGTTTATTATTTATTATTTAATATTCTTCTTCTAAATAATATGTACATTGCTATGACTTTTTTGAATTTTGGAATATTGACATACAGTTTTTATATTGTTTGGCTTGTTCACATTCTAGAATGGACATCTTATTGACAAGGAGCTACAAGTTGGACTTGATTGGCTTGTAGCATCCATAGAACTCCATTATAACCAACTTCAAGGAAGAGTTGAATATGAGTTAGCAAAGCAGGTGTTGTGCATTGATTTAAATTTTTTTAATTTTACATTGGTCATGTAATTAAAGATGTTGAACCACAAAATATTGAAATTAGTAAAATGAACAATTATTAAAAATACCCCACACTAAGTTGCTTTAAAATCTGAATTCAGAGGGATGAAGAATGCAGAAGTCTTTTGGAAAGGCGTCAACGGTCAAAATCATTACAAGTGAACATTTCCAAACTCATTTACAACATTGACAAAATCATTATATGAATTTCTTTAAAATACAAAAGATGGAATAAAATTAAAATAAAATATCATCACATGTATTTGTGATGGATGGATAAAATGGTGGACAAAATGGATTTTCAATGTGTAGGATGAAAAAGAGCTAGCCAAGAATTTACAATCCATTGTTTTATCAACAAATAAAGATTTAAAATGTGAAAGCCATGAGCAGATGCAAACACGGATAGAGCTGGACGAAACAAATCTCAATATTTGTACATATGAATGGAAAAGCATTCAAGGACAAAGCTTCAACATTAGCACAGCAGAATATGAGAAGTCATTGGCCCCTTTGATTGAGAGCTTCAAAAATACAGATGATGAGCCCAGTTATACTCCAACCCAAATTGCTGAATATTTTGGGGTTTGTTTGAACAAAACCCAAAACATTGAATGCAATCCTCCACATCTCCCTGGCCAACTAAATTTAGGGGTGAACTAATGTTTTATATCCATATATTTGTTATCAATTAATCAAAGATAATCTCAAATGTGTTTAATCACAATATTCACAAATTGTGATAAATAAAAATACACAATATTCACAATTGTGATATATAACACAAAAATTCCATGATGATAAAGAATAATACCATTCTGTAATTTAGTGTATGAAATGAGTGACAAACATCTTAATTAAATCAGTAAAGTTTATTCTAAATTCTCAAGTGCAATGAGATTATGATTTAGATGCAAGTATAGCTATCAAGTAATTGCATCTGACCCATGATGTTGAAGGAATTGCACATCCTACATCAAAGTAATTAGGCTTCATAGGATTTCATATGGAATTCAAAGCTTGTAATGGATTCTTGTAATGCTTAGTATCAAATCAAATCAAATTTAAAAAAGAAAAAAAAAAGGAAAAAAAAAAAAAAAAGAGAAAAAAACAGAAGAAGGTGTAAATGATACTAAATTTGAAACTAACACGTGAGGAACTACTCGTACGAAATCGTGTACCAGCATACCGGTAGACTCGGTACACGGTACTGACACCCGTCAGTAGAAGAAGTCGGACGAATGTCATCGACATCCATCCACATGAGTATTGTCATCCGAATATCTCCGACGCATGACTGTGGAGGTTGGTTTCGGCGAACTCTGTGTTTTTTAGCTCTTTGGAGTCCCGGTTAGAATTCATGCTATTGAGGATAATCGGAACGGGCCGGATTGTTTTACGTTAAATTGAAGCGTGCGGAGACATGAAATAACTACACAGCTGAGATTGGTTGAATTTCAGTGGTGTATGGTTTTGGGTTTCGGAAATTAAAGGGCAAATCAGGGGTTATTGCTGGTCGAATTCTAGGTTACTGGTTGGGATTTCCTTTTACGTAAATGATTTCAAATTATCACTTGGTGGATTTCCTTTTCTGACAGAGTTGTTTTAATGCATTAATTGGTGGATTTGTGATGAGAGAATTGAGTCACCTTCTCTTCTCTCGTGTTTGATTGGATCTGTTTTCAGGTACATTGTATACAACATTGTGGTAGGAATGTTGAGACATTTGAGACAAAATTGAAAACTTTTTTTTTTTTGTTCTATCTAAAACTCTAATAGTAGCTTCAAATAATCTTTTCCTTAAAAAATATTAAATGTATTGTATATAGAGTTTTTTTTTTTAAGGTTATCAATATATGAAGTTTTACAATAAATCACGTAAGAATTTTAATATAGATGGATGGTTAGAAAAAAAATAAAAAATATATATATATACACACACATATGAATTTAAATCATATTTAAAATTAATTAAATATTTTAAAAAATAAAGTATAAAAATTATATATATATATATATATATATATATATATTCACACATTCTATCAATAAATAATAAAGTAATTTTAATAAATTTTATTATAAGAAAAAATAAATATATATGTATATCATTAATTCTCTCTCTCTATATATATATATTAGTACAAAAGTAGGATATATCTAATGTATTGATAGTATAAAATATGGTACAAAAATAATTCTTTAACTTCTAATATATATGAAATAAAATTAAAAATATTAAGTAAGATAATTGCTAATATTCATTAAGCATTGTTGTGTGGTATAATCTCAATCTGAGAATATACTAGATACTTGGTTGTAGAGAATTTACATACAATTTATAAACAAGATTCCAATAAATGATTTGTTTTTAATAAAAAAGATAAATAATAAGACAATATTATAAAAAAATTATACTAATAAAATCTCTTGTATTTAAGTAGGTTTGTACATAAAGTCCTTTTATGGTATATAAAAATTTCTTAATATTTCTTTCTTTATAAATTCACAACTAACCAATTTTTGATAAGTTAGATTGCTAATAACCTTTAAGGAAAATCTGGAAATTTCCTTCTAAAATTCTATTTTCATATCAAAATTTTATTATAATTTTATATATCTATTTTTCTACCTTCATAAAGTCTTAGCTTCTAAAAAATCCCTTTAGTTATACAAAAGGCTCAAATTGCAATAAAAACCTTCAATAGCTTATTTACTCACAAGGATTTATTTCTTTACAAATTTTAGAGTTTAATAATGCTTGATCTAGTTGCTCAATTTTTATAAAATTTTCTCCAAATTATAGGTAATATTCTTAAATGCCCTTTGATTATAAGTACTGATTTTAACTTTCAATATCTTCTTCATCCTAGCTTAAATTTCATCAAGATGTGTAGCCAAGAAAATATTCTTTTCAATCCTGGTCGCCGATCCTCTATTGCTTTTTGTATGTACGAGTTATGTCCAAAAGAGTGACAGTAGGTACAATTTTGATACCTTAACTTTGAGCGCCTATATCTTCTTCATAAAAAAATCCAAATCACATAAATTTTATATCAAAATTATAATAAAAAATCCAAATTTCTTAATTTTAATCTTTGATGTTTGAATCCTCTCAAAAAACAAATCCTGAAATATAAACTTCTATCATCTATCTCCATTCATCCACATAGATGGCATAATTATTCCTTTTTATACTAAAAATTCTTTTCTAATCTTTTTTTTTAATAAGATTTATATAATGTGTGTTCTAAATACCAAATAAAAGAAGTAAACAAAATCTTGAGGACCACCAATATCTAACAAAGGTGATTCAAGATATAAAGAAGTTATTATCAATATAAAATCAACTTCAAAATAGCTATAAAAAAAAAGTAAGATTGTATAAATCTCAATAATAGCCCTTTTTAAACAAATTTTTTCTAAACCAACAATCTAATCACATTTTGTAACCAATAAAAATCCATTGATATGGCTCTCACTTAGATGTGTAATAAATTATATATATATATATATATATATATATATATATATATATATATACAATATTTTCATATAGTAGCCAAACCATAATTTGATATCTACTCCCTCCAAATTTGTGCATCCTAAGATATATGTCAAAAAGAACCAAAGTTGTGGTTGACGTCATATAATTATTCATATCATATCAAATCTACTGTCAAAAAGTTTTATAACTCATGTATAAATATACTTTCTTTTCTTGCAAGAGTACTTTTTTTGATGTACTACTATATTCTCATTTTATAATGGCACCTTTCAAAAATCTTTAAACTCCTCATTGATCCTTAGTAATAAGCCACTCCATAAATAATCCCTATTGCGTTGATAGTTAGCAAGTACAATTAAAAATTACATTTCTTATTTACCATCTTAGCTTCTGATGCAAGTAAATGCTATTTTATCATCTAATATCTTGGTTTCCATCCTTATAGCAATAATATATGGTTGTCTAAGAATCATTGGATAAAAAATATTGCCTTGAATAAAGAAATTTTATTTTATAGATACATCTCAAATTTTCACCTTTACATCTAGGCAAGTACCATAAAGATCTCTTCATGTGTTATTTGTTGCTCAAATCATCCAACCATGCTTAATATCAATAAGCCACCTGCCACATTTGTAAATATCTTTAAATATAATATTAATTTTGAATCGATGGTTAATAAGAGTAACTATTGGATCTACCAAGTTTCTTATCTTCACCAAAGTTTTTGCGATAGTCCTAGTTCAATGCATCTTAGAATAATGACTAGGATCCTTGTTATTAATCTTATCCTCATCCAAAAAAATTAAAATCTTTTGATTGATACAACATTCAGCCAATTTTAACTCTTTTTTTTGTTAATGTTGTATCCAAAGCATTAGACATTGTAAATTCTCCTATCAATTGCCTTTTCCACTTAATAGTGTCAATAATGACATTATAAAATTTTTTCTTTCCAATGCTCAAAATTCTTCATAATGTAAATTCAATTTTGGCATTTAATATCTTTTTTTTAGTACTTCTTTTAAATTTGTAGTTGCCTCAATATTTGATTGCAATTTGTATTCAATAAGCTTACCCTTCTTTTTATTCTTATCAATTTTTGTTCTTTTCTCTCATTTCTCTTTCAATAGTGATATATCTCCAGGGTATAATTTTAATGGACCATTCCCAAATGATCTATTATCTTATAGTATAGGTACCTCTTTATTTTGTGTTGTCTTTTCTTCTCTTTGAAATTTTCTTGTATTATTTAGTTTTACAAGATTTTCTTCTATTATATTTCTATCCTTTTTCACATCCAACAAAGCATCACATTAGGATTTTGCAATGTACACATGTATAGACATGATATCAATTGGATTATTCTATCCTATTGCATTCTTAATGATTGTGGATGTGTTAAGGAATTCCTCTCTTATTTTTTTCTTTTATTCATATTAGATATAGCGTTGTTTCATAAATCTCATATATCTATATGACAAAAATATCCTCTTTTTTTTACTGCCTCAATGCTATAGATAGTAGCTTCTTTTGATACCATATCTTGTCAAGACAAATGATCATCTAAAACTTTTTTCATCCCTCTCTTTTTGAAATTGATTTTGAAGAATTTACTTATATCTCATAAAACAATCTTTCCATCCTTCTATAAAATTACTCCTTGTTATAAAGTATCAATAAAATCTCCACACTCCTTATGAGGATGCTCAATGCTATCACATCAAATACATCTTTATATATATATCCTTGCTTTGACATAGGTTTGCGCTCAAAGGTTCTATCTTTTTCTTCCAGTTTTGTCACTTTGATTTGTAAGTCTTTTATTTCCTTGATAAACTCATCTATTGCATTTTTTTGTAGTATAATTGTAGGCATAAGAATTAGAGTAGTAGATACAGGTATAGCAAGCCCTAGTAATTGCCTCTAAGATATTGAAATTGGTGGAGGCCTAGTTTTTTACCTAACCACCACCTTATTTCTTTGATATTTTTTTTTTATAAGTATATTCATTGTTTTAAAGAACTTCCTATCATTAATGAATTCAATATCTTTTATATTATCTTCTAATAAAAAATCCAATATTCTTTGTAATTTATTGTTAGCTAATTGAAGAAATAATTCGACCTTATCATTTTTAAAGGTGAGCTTTTCCATCCAAGATAATTGAAGAAATTATCTTTCAAAGTCTTGAAACAATTTGATAATAGCTAATTTCTTGTTGGATATACTTATCTATTCTATGAATGATTTTTTAATCATTTCATTTATATCTTTTAAAGAATATTCTTCTTTTAATTGAAGAATAAAATCTTCTTATTTAACTCCATGAGCTTGAATAATTTCTTTTATATGCTTTTGTAGCTCTAATACAATTATAAGTTCAAATATAAGGATCATTTCTTTTTTTGGTACCTTATTGAATTCCATCTCTTGTAAATAATAATTCAAATACTTAGAGATATTTTTGCCATCAAATTAATCCAATAACCTATAGATTACAAAGCTGTAGTAGCCATTGCTTCTTTGCATTCCACTGCTTGTTGCTGTTGCAAAAAAAGTGCAAATACTTGAAATATTTGAGATGTAATAAGATCAAGTCATAATGATGGTGCATCACTATAGCTTCCGCTTCTACTTTCTTATTCTTGTGCCATAATAAGATACCAAAAAATCTCCACCTCAGATATTTCATGTCGGATTGACCAAGTTGTCATGCGGCATGATCTTCAATTTATAAATACATTGGATATTTGGTTGTAGAGAATTTATTTGCAACTTATTGGCAAGATTCTAATAAATAATTTATTCTTAATATAAAGGACAAATAATAAGACAATATTATTAAAAAAAAATTATATTGATAAAATCTCTTGTATTTAAATAGGTTTGTACATAAAGTCCTTTATGGCATATAAAAATTCTTTAATATCTTTTTTAAAAATAAATTCACAACTAACCAATTTTTGATAAATTAGATTGCTATTAACCTTCAAGAAAAATCCATAATCTTCTTTCAAAATTCCATCTTCATATCAAAATTTTATTATAGCTCTATATATCTATTTTTCCACCTTTATAAAATCTTGGTTCTTAAAAAATTCTTTTACTTTATACAAAAGGCTCAAATTACAACAAAAACCTTCAATAGCTTATTTACTCGCAAATATTTATTTCTTTCCAAATTTTTGAAGATTTTTGTAATAATTCAAGCTATATCTAAGATTGCATCCTTTCAAATATCCTAATGGATTTACTCAAGTTGGATTCATGGACGCACTTCTATTTGGAAGTGTTCTTTTTTGATTTGCATATTTGGTAGAAAAAGATTCACAACTTTTGTATGATTTGAATTAATTCTTTGAAGTATTTAGAGCGATATTTGTAAAAAGCAATTGAGAGAGGGTAGTAGAGACTAAGCTCTTGTCTTTATAATAAGGATCATAGCCAGTTATAATATATATTGTAAAATTCCAAAATCTTGCTTGTAATATGGAGTGGAAGAACAAAGCCCTTATCAATCAATTTTATTATGGATTAAAAGATAATGCCAAAGATTTATTATTAATAATATCAAAAATAGATTCTTTGAAATAATTTATTCCTCAAGTCATTGCATATGACAAACATTTATTTGAAAGGTATCACGAACACAAATTTGACTAGAGAAGAATAAACCAATTAATGATAGCAACTCCTAAGTTTTTAAAAACTTATTTGACTAAGCCAAATCTAATGCAAATTGATGCAATATGTTTCAAATCTCTTACCAAATAGGAAAAGATTTGACATCATCAAGAAGATTTGTACTTATATTGTAAAGAAGCAAAATACATTGCTCAACATTATTCAAAGAAGCAACACAATCATAAAATCAAGAGTATGGTCACTAAAAAAGATAATATGTAAGAAACCAAATTTTTTCAATTATAATAGGAATTGTGTAGCTAGAATCATATGTAATATCTTATTAAGGTTCTATTCTTATCTTAGATTCTTTATTTTATTTTAAAATAGATATATTTTTAGGATCTAAAATTTATAAAATCTTAATTTTATTAGATTCAAAAATCTAAGCTTGTTTCATAAACAAAGACTTTGTTAAAAAATAAAAAAATATTTCTAGTCAAGAAAATTAAATTTGTATATGTAGAAGTCATAGATGATTGTTCTATATCTTGTGGAGATGTTACCCATGAGATTATTCTTTTAGATATAGTAATTAAGGAATATAATAGCGTAGTAATATTTTATGTGATTAGATCTCCTTCCAACTCAATTTTTTTAGATTTATCATGGTTCAAAAAATATAATCTTCAAATAGATTGGACTTTTTATAATCTTAATTTTTTTAATAATTTAATCTAAAAATTTGCTAATTAGATAGATATATATAATTTTAGTATATCCAATAGTATAAATCCTTATTAATAGATGCAAAAGCTTTCATATATGCGATAAAAGAAGGATCATCTTTTGATATATATGTCAAATCTATTTTAATTGTTGAATAAACTACAAATGGTATTTCTAGCCAGTAACAAGATTTTCAAGATATTTTTGAAAAAAAAAATTAATGTTCTTCTACAACATCGACCTCTCAAGGACATGAACTAGAAAAAGATGCATAATCTAATGGAAATTGTATCAAAGAAAAGTCACAAAATGAAAATAAGAAAGTATGTATATTCAAAGAAAACTAGAATGGCTATTGCCAAAGATTAGAAACATGAAGACTCTTGAAACTAGACTAGCACCAGGAAAGGAATTGACAAGAGTGAAGAGGGCTTCACTCTTGCCTCTATAAATATAATCTAGCTAAGAGCTATATGGCGGTATTCTTTAGGACCTCATATATGTGTTTAATTTGTAAGACACGTGTCAAACTTACACAACAAGTTTTTCACATATGCGCCACGTACTTGGCTTGTTTCGCAAGCTACTAATATATGTAACACATGGCTAGCTTGTTCCACAAGCTATCAACATGTGTGCCATATAACTAGCTTGTTGACCAAGTTTTTAACCTACTAATCACCTATAGACATGTATAAAGGTGATTCCGCGTCTATGAAGCTTCTAAGAAGCTTTTCTATCTGATATTATCAAATGAACTTATTTTACCTACTTATATTGGTCTATATTATTTAAATAATTTATTGGAATAAATCTTATCTCTAAGACATCATCCTCCCTTCTAGAAACGAGTTCCACGAGGAGCGGTGATTATATGTTGAGGAAGTCCATGATACGTCAAATTGTGCTTGCCACATACACTGATCTTTGTTCCCTATGAAGGTAGTTGATAGGTCCTTTCAGCCATTGATAATGTCCCATACCAGGACGAGAGGACCACCCTATTATTTGATCATTGTTGAGGCCTTCATAACTTCCTTCAAAGAAAATATTAGGAACACCATCAGGAGTAGTTCCTACCTCTAAAAGTATCGCCAAACATCGGGAGTCTCTTCTAAGGTCCTGATATCAAACACGTTATATTTTGCCATCAATCCGAAGAACGACATGTCGTTCTTGAGGGTCTTCATCTCTATTCCATGGTCTTCAAGGTTGTGATAGTCGTAATATCTCGTCTGATAAATCAATAAATGATGGCTCCTGAGCTGAATTCTCTAGTTGTTGATCCTCTATCTCTTTAGCACAAATAAGTTTAATGACAAACAATGATACAAGGTAGGATGAAATTTCTATAGAACCTGCTTTGCTTTATAGCAAAGATTTTTTTGAGTATTTATCTTGATTTTGATGGATGTTGTCGATGAAATGCATTGATTTTTATTGATGTATTTATTAGATTCTTTGATGGCTCCCATGTGCATTGACTAATATCGTATCCGCGCCAATGCACAAGATATTCCAGTTGATTTCGGCGCCGCGTTGAATCTAAAATCTCTTCAACCTCAAATTCTTCATCATTGTCTACTTCTACAAGAGGCGGTGGCATTTGTCTTCTTCCTTAAATATCCATTGTCTTGTATGGCTTGGGTAGTCACACATGGAATACAAGATGGATTTTCATGGACTCCGGTAAGTGTAATCGATATGCAACTAGATTGATTTGTTCAGAAATAGAAAAAGGTCCAAGCCTACGATAGTCCAACTTATCACATGGACGAGTAGTCTTGATATTGCGATAAAGTAACTATGCATTGTCTCCCATGTTGAATTGTGGTTGTTCCTTGTGATACGCATCTGTATTTGTTTTTTTGTCATTCTTGAGCTTCTTTTAATTGCACCTTCATTATTGCATGTAGCTCTGAGAAACAATTTGCCAAATCTTCTGCTGTTGGATTATCAACTTTTGAAAAGTCAAAAGCATCAAGTCGGGATGATAACCATAATTGGCGAAGAAAGGTATTTGTTGCATAGCAGAATGTATCATATTATTATAAGCAAATTCTGCCAATGGCAGAAGAGCTATCCAATCATCTTATTGGTAGTTGATGATACACCTTAAATACTGCTCCAAGACTTGGTTCAAGCGCTCTGTTTGTCGATTAGTTTGAGGATGAAAAGCTGAAGATAATTTTATGTCTACTTTTATGATCTTGAAAAGGGTTCTCCAAAATCTTGACACAAATTGAATTCTCCTATCTAATATAATATCCTTAGATAATCCATGATAGCAATAGATATTATTAATGAAAAACTCAGCTATTTCTTCACCTATGATAGATTTTGTACATGGCACAAAATGTGCCATCTTGGTGAACCGATCTACTATCACAAATATAGAGTCATAAGATCTTGAGCTTAGAAGATCTGTGATGAAATCCATAGAAATAGAAGACCATGGTTGTTTTGAAAATAGATAATGGCTGAAAAAGCCCAAAAGGTTGATGACGAGGAATCTTTGATCTTGAGCAAATATCACATGATTGTACAAAGTCTTTAACTGCCTTCTACATTTGAGGCCACCAAAAATCTCTTGATATAAGTTCCAAAGTCTTGTTGTATCCAAAATGTCTTGCCGCTGGAAAATCATGACGTGCTTGAAGAACACGTAAACGTGCTTCTTCTTCTGGAACATATAGACGTCCTTTGAAATATAGTAGATTGTTCTTGAACTCAAATTTAGAAGAATCATGAGACTTGGAAGAATTATTCTAGATATCATGAACAAGAGGGTCTAACATCATACTTGACTAGATTTGCTTGAGAAAAGTTGAATCAACAGCCAATGCTGATTTTATTGCTCGAAGATGAAATTGCTCTGGTTTCAAGAGGACCATTTTTTATTGCTCAAAAGCTGCATTTCCTTCTTTTGGTGCAAAATAAGAACATCTAGAAAAGGCATCGGACAAATCTTATCGTTTTCCTGGATGATAAGTGATAATAAACTCAATTCTTGACAAAGACATACTCCAACAAGCTTGATGATGATTCAACACGTGTGCCGACATGAAATACTCAAGGTTCTTGTGATCCGTATACATGGTGATTGGACTCAGAGCGCCTTCTAGATAATGACGCCATTCTTGAAAAGAATCCACGATTGCAAGAAGTTCTTTATCATTGATCTCATAATTAATCTTGATTGCTGAGAATTTTCTTGAATGAAAAGTTACTAGATGAAGTTTGTCATCTAATCCCATTTGTGACAAAATCGCATCCAAGGCAAAATTTGATGGGTCTGTTTCTATAAAAAATGTCTTGGAAAAATCTACACGATACAGAATTGGTGCAGAAACAAACGATGTCTTCAAAGCTTCAAATGCTGTTTGCGCTTCTTGATTCCGTTGGAGTTTGTCTTTACAAGTCAAACGTATAAGTGGAACCGCAACTCGAGAGAAGTCTTTGATGAAGATTTGATAATAATTGACAAATCTCAAAAAGTATTAGACATCTCTTACTATCTTTGAAATCTTCCAATTCATGATTGTCTGGACTTTCTTAGAATCTATCATGAGACCATCATTTCAAATGATGTATCCCAAGAAATCAACTTAAGTAGTGTAAAATATACACTTTTTCATCTTTGTGTACAATCCCGCATTTCTAAATTTTTGTAATACTTGACAAACATGTACTTCATGTTCTTCTACGTTCTTAGAATAGATCAAAATGTCGTCTAGGTAGCAGACGACAAAATTATCTAAGAACTCACAAAAAACATCATTCATGAGATGTTAAAAAGCAATTGGTGCATTTATAAGTCCAAAAGGCATGACATTATATTCAAAATGTTTGTACCTAGTTTGAAATACAGTTTTCCATTCATCACCTTCTTTGATGCATACTAGATTGTATACTCCTCTTAAATCTATTTTTGTATAGATCCTAGTTTGATTCAATTTGTCAAAGAGTCTTGATATCAGAGGTAATGGTTATTTGTTCTTGATTGTGATCTTGTTGAGTCCTCGATAGTCAATACACATCCGCAATGATGCATCTTTTTTCTTCACAAATAGAATTGGAGCTCCTATTGGAGATTTAGAATGGCGTATGAAATTCTTGGCCAAATTCTCGTCAATATATGCCTTGAATTCAACCAATTTATCTTGTAATAAACTGTAGATTGATCCAAATGGTGGCTAAGTTCCTTCTTTAAGGTCGATTGAACAATCATTTGGACGATGCTCCAAAAGAATATCTACATTCTTTTTCTCAAAAACATCTTGATAATCTTGATATTGACTTGGAATGCTACTTGAAGTCTTTCCATAGTTGAAAATAGGTGTAGCATAAATGACAAAAGATGATCCTTCTTTTGTAGCATGCAAAAAAGCTCTTGCACCTACAAACGCAAGTTTAATTCTACTAGACTTATGATTTCTTATTTGATTAATTATATTGTTAGCTATACTTTTAGAAAAGTTCAAAGTACGAGAAATCCAATCTATTCAAAGGTTGTGTTTTTCTAACCATGATAGACCTAGAATAACTCGAATAGAAGGAGATCTAATTATGTTGAAAATTACGCAACTATTATAGCCATTTATTACTACATCCAAAGGAATGTTTCATGAGTAACATCTCCAGAAGATAAAAGACAAGCATCTATGACTTCTATGTATACGGGTTTAGATTTTTGTACTATCTGTATTCTATGGCTTTTAGCAAATTTTTCATCTAAAAAGCAAGCCGAGGCCCCCAAATTTATTAAGGCAGAGGTTTTGTAATTATTAGGTTCTAAATACACATCTATTATAAAACAAGGAGATGGTTGTGAGGAGAGGATAGGACCTTCATTAGAAATTGTACAAGATCCTAGCCGCACGGTCCTTATTGTGCTTGGACAAACTCGTTTTCCGACATATTGTCTTCTTTGATAGTTGTAGTTCTCATCTTGAGGTTGCGTCATTTTTTTGGACAATTTTGAGCAGTGTGTTTAGGTTCTCCACAATACAAGCATAATCCTTCTTGATGACGTTGTCACATTATAAATTAAAACATAGTGTGAAAGATATAAAAGAATGTGTTAAAATAAAAAGATTAAGATTAGAAGAAGAGAGGATGAAAAAGAGAAGGGGTTGTGGTTATAACTACATTATCTTGGAGGTTATAATGTTTATCACAAGCTCAGGGATGATAGGTAGGCCAAATTATTAATTTCTTGCTGAAATTCCCACTAGCAGTACCAAGTCATGAAGCCAAGGATTTCTACAGTGAAGTCAAGTGGATTCGAACCCACGTCAACTCCAAAGTAGCTAAGAACTTAACCACACAAGCTTCTTTGACTTGGCAGTGAAGGATGTAGTTCTTTCTCTTTTATCTCTAATCTAATCTTAATTGTTTTTTCTACTTATTAGATTTTTTTTTTTATTTTATCTTAGATCTACTTTACCTTTATTCTCTTCTATTTTAGATCTAAACTTAAATGTTGTGGGCTGAAATTAGAAGAGAAGTTGGTAGAAAAATGATAGTAAGAAGATAGAATAGAAATTTACCTCAAAAAGTGAGATTCTTTCAAATTAATCCAAAAGAAAGGATTGAAGAGGTGGAAAGACATGGCTGAGGTGTCTCTTTGACCAAGGGAAGAAGGAAGACCAGGCCGGGAGGACAAGAAGGGGGTCGTGAAGAAGAAGAGGAGGGTTCTTTTGGAGAGATAGGGTTTCCTTTTTGATAGGCAATATACATTTTTGTGTGTAGAAGAAGCTTAGAGAGGATTTTAAGTGAAATTTTTTGTGGGTTTGTAGTAGACAAGATAAGGAACATATAGAAATAATTTTCATGTCTTTTGGTTAAGTATCAAGGGAGATATGAGTCGACAAAGTTGCAGGTGTTTAAGACTAGGGCAGTGAGGTTTACTAAATTTCGGGCCTCGGCTCTTGAGAACCATTTGGACTTTAGAGGCAAAATTTGTTGGGGTTGTGTTTCTTATTGAGTTTGCTACTTTGAATCAAAATCTTAAGTCAATATGATCTTTGAGCAAAGAGTTATGAGTGAAATTGTAACCGGATGTAGGTGAAAAGAGAAATAGAGTGAAAGCAGAATTGCGGTTTGTATGGACAGAGTGTGTGTGTGGGTTTTTTTTGGGTATGAATGGAGTTAGGGTATGAATTTGAGTGTGAAATTTGATAGATGTGATCTAAGCAAGTTAAGAAAGAGATGAGAGTAAGTTTGATACTCATTTATCTTATGAAAAAAATGTTATCTTTCTTTTTTCGTGATGGGGTCTATCTCTAAGTCGATGAAGTTTGGGGGAGCACCGGGCGCTACCGACGCCACGCAACGGGTACAGGTAAAATTTATTGAGATTTGTAGATATATGAGTCTATTAAGTTGTGTAAAAAACTGATTGCTATTGGAGTTATGGTTAAAGAATTATGAGGAAATTTGTAGTCGGATCCAGAGTTGGTAGAAGACAAAATTAAAGGAGAAGGGTAGAGTCTATAACTCTATTTTCAAGAGGAGTTTTGGAGCAAAAATTGGAGGATGTTTACAACATAAAGCAAGCAACAAGCCTACCAAATTTCAATACTTGGGGTTTTGATAATGAGGAGCAATGAAGGTGTGAAGCAAAGGGGGTCTAGAATCAAAGGCAGCATGGAGGGGTTTCTTTGACAACATGGTTCTCTCTAACCACATGAGCTATAATCAAAAGGATTATGGGGTTTGCTTCCTTACTTCCTTAAGTAATTTGTGTCCAATTTTTGCTTCAATTGATGTGATATCCTAGGATTTATGGGCAAATTTGAGGGCGGTTTTCTAAAGGCAGAATATGTTAGGGTTAATAAAGTATGTTTTTATGTAAATTCTTCAATTTTATGAACTTTATGAATCTCATCTTGCACTTAAGAAACAAGAGGCACAAAAGACCCAGTGTTTCTTAGGGCTAAGACTCTCACCACGACAACATCGAGTCTTTTCTTGTTCAGTAAGCGGCTTGAAACATATAGCATCAATTTGCATGTCCTCAACTTCTGAAGGTACATATTGAGAAGACATTGGTGCTGCCACTCAATTATTATATTGCTGAGGTTCTCTTGTACGATTTTTAGATCAAAGTTCAAAAAATCGATTATCACATCTCACTGCAAAGTCTATTGCTTGACTCAATGTTTGAAGATCGAGTAAGTTTAGCATCAATTTCTTCACTTCATATTGTAATCCGTAGAAAATTTGACTGATGAGTGCAGCATTGTCCCACTTGATATCGATTGCTAGTTATCAAAATTGTGAAGCATATAATGTCACTCATCAATTGCCTTGTCGTAGGATATGAAGCTTGTTGGTTGCAACACGAGTTGCATCATATTCTCCATACATAGATTGAAATTCTGCTAAGAAAGCTTCTAAATTATCCGATATTGGATCACGTCATTCTAGAAAAGATGAAAACCAAGATAAGGGAGAACCTCAAAAGTAGTGTATCAATAAATCTGACTTGCAATCCTAGAATTGGAAAACTGTGAGGTTGCAATTCAATCACCAATTAGATTTGGTTGATGAATCCTTAAAACTTGGATCTTGTGCCATCAAACGTCTCAAGTAGACCAATTTTTGGTTCTCTGATGCTTGGATGATGTTCCAATGGAGGAAAAATTATATGGCTTGGTGTAGATGTTGAAGCAGCTCCAATCATATCTATATCTTCATTATTTAATAACCTTGTTGCTCCTTGTAGAGGTACAGTGAGTTGATGCATTGCAAGCATCAATTCTCTCATTTGCTCTTGTATTTGTGCCATTGCACTCTTCATTTCGGGAAGCTCTGCCATGATAACAATTCAAAAAATATCTAACACCACTCGAGATAAATAAAAAAGAGAACAAAGAAAATACTAGGAATAATATCAGTTTAGAAGAAGATAATTCATAACTTCTAATATGCTTGTGTCTTATCAAGAGAAAGGGATAATCCACTCTTAATTTAGATAAGATAAAGCTATGATATTATAAGTGTACTCTTGTCAATCTGTCAAGGATATGAACTAAAAAAAGATGCATAATCTAATGGAAATTATATCAAAGAAAAGTCACAAAATGAAACAAGAAAGTATGTATATTAAAAAAAAACTGGAATGGCTATTGCCAAAGACTAGAAACATGAAGACTCTTGAAACTAGACTAGCATCAAGAAAAGAAATGACAAGAGTGAAGAGGGCTTCACTCTTGCCTCTATAAATACTATCTAACTAAGAACTACGTGGCGGTATTCTATAGGACCTCATACACGTTGTCGTATTACGTGTTGTCTCGGTTGGGAATGCACCAGGCACTTGGCTGTAGAAGGTAAAGTACAATTTGCCAATACTCAAGAAATCCTGATATGTTTCATCCATATATAAGGAATATAACTCAAGCTTCAATTCAAAAGTGTTTAAAAACACTCTTCTTAGTAAAATCAATCTTACATATATTCCAATTACCTTATTTCCTTTATAATTAAGCAGTTTTTTATTTTTGTTTATAAATCCTAATTCTAATTAGTGAGCTTCAACAAGCTATAAATTTTAATCGAACCATCCATTTAGTGTGAAATTTTGCATACACAGGCAAGTATAAGCCTTTTAAATGCTCAGAAAAATTTAGTCTAATCCAACTTACAGATTGCAAGAAAACGCCCAAAAAAGCACACTGATGATGCTCGGCCGCCAACTTGAAGATTGATGCAAAAATTCCAGTGGTGATTTCTCCTTCTTTCAAGGTTAACTTCAGCTCAAACTTGGTGTGTAGTTCAATCTACAAGTCTTCTATCAGCATACCAAAAATTACGTTGATCCAATTAGTAGATCTTTAGTTATCATAGAAACCCTATCCAACCCTAAGCTGCCAACTTTGGACAATCCTTTGTATCAAAACTCAAATATCTCCTGATTTCTTCGCTAGATTAACACAAAACTTCATACAAACTTAGCACACCCAACAATCCAAACAGTATCAAATTTTAAACTATAGGTGCTTCATAGATTTTACAAATTACTCAACAATGCAAGCCATCATTGTCTTATATAAAAATCCAAATCACCAATACAAACCCTGACTTTGAATAGCAATTGCTAAGTCCTCCAAAACCCTATGGTGGAAGCTTAACGCCCTTGGAACCTCTTTCAATCTAGCTATCCAATCTTAATCGCCGATCTTCAATGTCCCCTTTCTTTGCCTTCGGCGGTCGTTTTTGTCCTTAGAGGTCTGATTTCGACCCTGTCTCATATCCAGTCTTTCCTTGGATATCAATTCAACTAAATTTAAGGATTTTTAAGTTAAATCCTATTCTCAACTTAATCTTAATATCAACCATAATAACTATTTTCCTTTTCTATCCTATTCTAATTAACTTATGGCTTTTCAAAATCAGTAAAGAGTTTGTATAGCCTAGAAGAAAACTTTAACAACTAATTTTTATCTGTTAGCTATTAAAACAAGAAAATAATATAAGAGGCTTCCATAACCCTTTTCTTAAGTATCTTAAGTTTCTATTGAACTAAGACAATCAAGTATTAAATATAAATTGCTCTTATCTATACCTTTCACTATATAAACGTGCTGCAACACGATGTCATGTTGTAAATTAAAACATAGTGTGAAAGATATAAAGGAATGTGTTAAAATAAAAAGATTAAGATTAGAAGAAGAGAGGATGAAAAAGAAAAAGGGTTGTGGTTATAACCACATTATCTTGAAGGTTATAATATTTATCACAAGCTCAAGGATGATAGATAGGCCAAACTACTAATTTCCTACTGAAATTCCCACTAGCAGTACCAAGTCATGAAGCCAAGGAATTCTACAGTGAAGTCAAGTGGATTCGAACCCACGTCAACTCCAAAGTAGCTAAGAACTTAACCACACAAGCTTCTTTGACTTGGCAGTGAAGGATGTAGTTCTTTCTCTTTTATCTCTAATCTAATCTTAATTGTTTTTTCTACTTATTAGATTTTTTTTCTATTTTATCTTAGATCTACTTTACCTTTATTCTCTTCTATTTTAGATCTAAACTTAAATGTTGTGGGCTGAAATTAGAAGAGAAGTGGGTAGAAAAAAATGATAGTAAGAAGGTAGAATAGAAATTTACCTCAAAAAGTGAGATTCCTTCAAATTAATCCAAAAGAAAGGATTGAAGAGGTGGAAAGACATGGCTGAGGTGTCTCTTTGACCAAGGGAAGAAGGAAGACCAGGCCGGGAGGACAAGAAGGGGGTCGTGAAGAAGAAGAAGAGGTTCTTTTTGGAGAGATAGGGTTTCCTTTTGATAGGCAGTAGACGTTTTTGTGTGTAGAAGAAGCTTAGAGAGGATTTTAAGTGCAATTTTTTGTGGGTTTGTAGTAGACAAGATAAGGAACATATAGAAACAATTTTCATGTCTTTTGGTTAAGTATCAAGGGAGATATGAGTCGTCAAAGTTGCAAGTGTTTAAGACTAGGGCAGTGAGGTTTACTAAATTTCGGGCCTCGGCTCTTGAGAACCATTTGGACTTTAGAGGCAAAATTTGTTGGGGTTGTGTTTCTTATTGAGTTTACTACTTTGAATCAAAATCTTAAGTCAATATGATCTTTGAGCAAAGAGTTATGAGTGAAATTGTAACCGGATGTAGGTGAAAAGAGAAATAGAGTGAAAGCAGAATTGGGGTTTGTATGGGCAGAGTGTGTGTGTGGGTTTTTTTGGGTATGAATGGAGTTAGGGAGTGAATTTGAGTGTGAAATTTGATAGACGTGATCTAAGCAAGTTAAGAAAGAGATGAGGGTAAGTTTGATACTCATTTATCTTATGAAAAAAATGTTATGCTCTTTCAAAGTGATAGGGGTCTATCTCTAAGTCAGTGAAGTTTGGGGGAGCATATCTTTGTGATCAAAGTAGCATTTTGAGTAAAATTTATTGGGGTTTGTAGATATATGAGTCTATTAAGTTGTATAAAAAACTGATTGCTATTGGAGTTATGTTTAAAGAATTATGAGGAAATTTGTAGTCGGATCTAGAGTTGGTAGAAGACAAAATTAAAGGAGAAGGGTAGAGTCTATAAGTCTATTTCCAAGAGGAGTTTTGGAGTAAAAATTGGAGGATGTTTACAACATAAAGCAAGCAACAAGCCTATCAAATTTCAATACTTGGGGTTTTGATAGTGAGGAGCAATGAAGGTGTGAAGCAAAGGGGGTCCAGAATCAAAGGCAGCATGGAGGGGTTTCTTTGACAACATGGTTCTCTCTAACCACATGAGCTATAATCAAAAGGATTATGGGGTTTGCTTTCTTGCTTCCTTAAGTACTTTTTGTTCAAACTTTGCTTCAATTGATATGATATCCTAGGATTTATGGGCAAATTTGAAGGCAGGTTTTTAAAGGCAGAATATGGCAAGATTAATAAAATATGTTTTTATGTAAAATCTTCAATTTTATGAACTTTATGAATCTCTTCTTGCACTTAAGAAACGAGAGGCACAAAAGACCCAGTGTTTCTTAGGGCTAAGACTCTCACCACGACATTTGGTGCTTCCACTGAGAGAGCTCTAAGGCTTCAAGATTTTTAAGGCAAGATGGGGGATAATAGAACCAGTGGTAGTCAAGCTCAAGGAGGTAGTCAAAATTTTGCAGAGGAGTTCTTTAGGGCCATGCAAATATTTATGGGACAACAAGTTGCCAATGCAGCTGGACAAGGAGCTACAAAAGCTTTGAAAGCTGTTATTTCTAAGAATGAAAGATTCAATGGAAAGAACATTTCAAAGTTTTTAAGGAATTATACTTGTGAGATGGAAATCTATCAAATTTCAGAGGAGAAGATGATAGAGACATTTGACTTGGCAGTTGTACCAGAGATCAGAGATAAGGTGAAACATCTTCATCAAAATAATTTTGAGATTACTTGGGCTAAATTTGAAGAGAGGCTTCGAGATGAGTTTTTTGATGAAGATGAAGAAAGGATGTCCAAAAGGAATTTCTTTGATTGGGTGGAACAACAACCAGGTAACAATATGGGACCAAGTGAATTGTTAAGAGAATTTGAAAAGAAATTTGGACAACTCTCATTAACAGAGAAGAGGATTCTTGAAGTGAGAAAATCAGAGTTATTTCTACAAGCTGCAAATGAAGCTTTGGAGGATAGACTATTACTTCTTCTTCAAGATGGAGCAGCTGAAGGAGGTTTTAGTACCAATTGGAGACAATTGGAGGATGCAGTAAGTCTTATTGCAAAGCAACAGCGGGTAAAGGCTAGGGGATATGGAATAAAGATGGAAGCTTCAACACCACTAACTACAAGGACATCTTCAATGATACCATCAAACTCTTCAAAGGGTAAGGCTCTGGATGAGGACACTCTAGAGGAATTGGTGAAGGGATTGAAGGAGCTGAAAGTGGAGATGAGTGCTTTAAAAAGAAGTACAAAGCCAAGTATCTCTCAAACTTCTGGAGGACAGAGGGGATATGTCATGAGGTGCATTTGGTGTGATGATTTTGATCATAAACGTAGTGATTGTGAATCATATGCTGATGCCATGAAGAAAGGCATCATTACCTTCAAAGATGGAAGGATTAGAGATGCATCTACAGATTTTCCTTTGGATACTAACTTTGCCAAAGGTGGAATGAAAAAATTAATGGAAGATCGAATGATGAAGCCTAAGCCAAGAGATTCAGGTAATGCAGATTCTTATCAAATTGTGGCCTGGGAAAATAATATTGAAGCTCTATATCCTGAGAATCATGAAACTATGATTAGAGGAGCTCAGGCCATTAGAGAGAAAACAGGATGGAATGATCTAGTTGATGCAATTAGCATCAGAGCTTTTTTAGACAAGGAAAGGGAGAATGAAGACTTTCAAAATGTCTATGTGGAAGTAAAGAGAGGAAGGAATGTAGAAGATGAAGATGAAGAACCAATGAATAAGAAGCAAACACGAAAAGGTGGTGGTACAGGAGAAAGGACAAAAGAAGGCCCAACAATAAATCAACCACCACAAAATACCCTTTCATCTTCACAATCAAAGGAGGCATCAACTCCAAAGCAAAGGGTGGAAGATAACATGGAAAAGGATAAGGACAAGAAGAAGGATATAGAAAAAGGTAAAACCAAAGGCCTTACTTATAAGCTTCAATCTGATATTGAAACTTCTATTGATTTGAAAGGAGTATTGGAAGGACGGATTTTGGATGCAAAAATTGAATTTACCTTACGGGAGGTCTTAGGAATTGCAAAGAAAGACTTCTATGAGTTGATTATTGATATTATCTAAAGAAAACGCCAAATGACAGTAGAGACAGTGATGACAAGTGCCATTGACACTTGTTTAACTAAAGAAGAGGAGGAAGAGATTGGCCAAGTGTTTTCTATTGAATGTAAGTCAAGCCTTGAAAGAATTATGATTGTGGAGGATGATAAGGTGAGTCATGGGATTGAAGAAAAAGATGTGAATGATGGTATGCCTATTGATTTAGAAGAGGAGGTTTTAGACATGTTTTCTTTTCAACTTCAAAAGAAGAAGGAGGATACCACCCACAACATGGAGGAAAAAGAAGCAAAGGTATATGCTTATGCCACTTTTGATGATGGTGATGGAAAAAAGGGTGCAAAGGTTTTAGGATTTTCTCATCCTTATTGGGCTAGAGCTACTACAGAAGCTCAGATTAAGCTTGAAAATTTGAATGAAACAATCCATGCTTTGGTAGATCATGGCTCAGAGATTAATATCATGTCTAAGGTAATATATGAGAAAGGAAAATGACCTATAGATACCAATCATGGGTGGATATTGAGAGCTGCAAACAATGAAAAGGGAGGGTTGTTTGGAGCATGTCCTGCGGTGAAGACAAGGATTGGAAATGTGGAAGTAGAGCAGAATTTCTTTGTTCAAGATCGTGGCACATATCCAATTATTCTTGGTCAACCATATATTACAGCTTCAAGAATGGAAACTAAAGTGCTAGATGATGGATCTCACTATGCAAGGATTCGAAGTTGTGATGGAAGGAACTCAGTACAATTCCTTACAGTGAAGCCAGAAAGCAAGAGACATAGAGATCAATTACGTGAAAAACCTCTTGATATAGAAGAAAGATTCCAGGATTTCTAGAAAGTACACGTGGAGAATGGGGGTCTGCGGGTGCGGGTAATATATTTACTAAGGTATTCCCCAATATATATAAGAATGGATATGGAATTTTGAGTTTGAGTGATCATAGTATCCTGAATTTCAAAGGTGTAAGTGTAATGGATTCTAAATATAAAGCCAAAATAAGAAAAATAGAAAAGAATTTTGAAAAAATGGGGATAATTTTACAAGAAGAAAATATATCGGGATTAATAGAATGGATTGGACTTCCGATTGATCTACTACATCAATTAGAAAGGTTGAAAAATATGGAGGAGGTTATGGATAATAGAGGTATTATAGTTGAAGTCAATGATCAATGCTTTTACAAAGAAATATTACATTTTATGGAAGACCATGGTGAAGACATTCATATCCGTAAGTGGAAAAATGAAGCTGAAGTGAATGCCAAGTATAAATTAGTAGCAAAGAAAGTAAAGCCAGTAGCAACTCAATTACCAGATAATTCTGAAGATTATTTCAAGCGAGCTGAAAAGGAGCCAGGATTAAGAAGTTATATAGGAATTGGACATCAATTCACTAAAGAAACACTTGACAAGTTGGAGATTGGAGGGGGTGAGTTTTTAAATAAACCTGAGAAGTATTTATTTCAAAGCATGCTTTTAAAACATGGAAAGGCATTTGCATCTAAACCTAGTGAAATAGGATGTGGTTATCCAAATGAGGTAGCA